>UELU01140372.1:0-16594 GCA_900490025.1 Megastigmus dorsalis | reverse complement strand
GTTTATTTTTAGGATGTTACTTATAATAATTCTAGTGCGGGAACATTCAATATAATTTACGCATACGAGCGTGCTTCGAAATTATAATTATAAAAAGTAAAACAGAATTGCTTTTGAATTTAACTATTATTTTCGGATAAAATCTTTACATGGTAACGCTGAGTTAATTAATATGAAAATCTAGTTTGTTAAACAATTCAAATTGAAACTAAATGTTAATAATGAATTTGAAAGGTGAAAATGAATAACGTTGTAGAGAACGGGAAATTTCCGTAAGAAAGGAGATGATTATTAATCTTGTCATTAATATTAACTAGAATAAAGTGTAATATTGCGGAATTTTGATAATATTTTGTAGACATAATAATGTAATATAATAGCATAAGGGAAGTTTTTATAATAGGCTGATATCGTAATATTAGTTACAACTGTTCGTATAGTAATATAATATAGTGTAATATATATATAAAATGCGGTCGTTTCGGTAAAAGGAAATAAGATTTTTCTGTGCTTATTTTTATCATCGTCGAATAGTAATTTGTTAAGTATTCGAGATAGTTTTAATCTTTTTAGAAATAAGTCTTAGCATTTGTAAATCTGCACTGCATGTGTGGTGTGTGATGTGAGATTTCCCAGGCTTATTTTGAAGAGTTTTCTTGAACCGATTTTTATGGCCTACACATCTGTTTAAGATAAACGCGATATTTTTCCGTGCTTCGAGATGCAGAGCGCATTCGACGCCGAGGGGATTAGTCCTATCGTAAAAAAGGGTCCTTGTCTCCGTTTACTCTAGACGCAACAATAATTCAAATACTTTACTCGAGTGTTTGTTTGAGGACAGAGTTTTCGAGACGGTTAATATTTGAAAGGAAAAATCGGACACGGTCGGTTTTCACGTTTTCTCATGGTAGCTGTTTAAATATCCCGAGTTATGGTAAGGTAGAAAAAGATTTTGGTTATCCACGGATTGATATATTTTCTTCGTTCAGAAATTGGCCACGGCGCTTTTGATGTTCGAACAGATTTTTCAAAAATATAGACGAACGTACGTCAGACGTTACAGAAGTTTTAAATAAATCAAGAATCACGCAATTATAACATTAGTAATAGACGTGATATTTATTAAAAAAAAAACAAAAGAAACTCTACGACCTGAGTTTCAATAGTTGAGCGCCAGCCGAGTTTATTTCTCTGCACGAAAAACTATGTGTTACGGCTAACTAGTCGTGAGACCCCTGTTTCGGGTGGCGAATTCATGTAAAGCCAGAATTTCGAAAGCGACGAATTACACAAGAATCTAGTTTCGGAAAGGTTACGACAACGAGAATATTAGTTTTGGCAAAACGCGAAGAAGCGACCGACACTCACTCGCGTGTTTCGACAAAGCTTTCCGCGACGTATATCTCACTTGATTTCTCGTCTCAGAAATCAAGTGCTGGCACAATAATATCCGTGCAACTTACTTTTTCGAAGTTCACACGAAGTCGAAGCCTCTCAAACTCTCGATGCTGAGTTATAGTTGAGGGCACGTGGCGATATAAGAATGAGACGAAGTAACAATTTGATAAACGAATTCGACGAGGTGACCTATTGTGATGGCATCCCGGAGCGAACAGACAGAGCGAAGCATCAAGTGCTCGCGAGTCGGTTCGTTCTGCGAGCTTGCCCCTTGCTCCGTCGCCCGCTTGTCTCTCTTACATTAACCTTTTTTTGAAAAAATAGACCCTGCTACGATATTTTGAACCTGAGATAACTATCTTCGAAATTGGGCCATTTTTGACTCATGATCAAGACATGCGTTAATTTTGTTGCGTAGTGTATGTAGATATTACATAATGCGTATATATATGTATACAGGAACTTCGATCGAGGTAAAGTGCAGCGGATCTTGATTCCCCATCGCTTCAGTTATCTTTCGGTATTTTTTAAAAAATTTTATCGTAAATATTCAGGTGAAGTGGGATTTTTAATCGTTTTTTTCTCCATTTAGGACCACTGTGCGGCGGTCCATGCAGAAAGCGTGTCCGAAATTATGAGAGGTCAGGTATTGACCCGCATTGGTTTACCCCCTTGGCAGCTTTTACAACCTAGTACAGGCTGCCGCACATCTGGTCGCATGTTTCGCCAGTAAAAATCTTTTGAAATTTTCGAGTACATTTTATCGATACCTCTGTGTCCGCCGATGGCAGCCTCGTGGTATTCTTTCATTATTTTGAAACATTGCTTGATTGTTAAAATCGGCAAGTTATTTACGAACAGAACAGTCATTATTGGCAATCCATTGAAAATAAACTCGAATAGTTCTACAAAATTATGCAATTCTGCTATATCCTGCGATACTACTATTTGTTTCAACACCCTTAGGCCTTTCTGATGACCATTTCCAAAATATGCGCTCCGTGAAGTTCCGATATTTTAATTCGCCTACTGCCTTGTCTGCCTTCTCCAGTTCTCTTATATCTATTTATTACCGTTCTGTCATGGTTTTCAAGATTTCTCACTCGACACATTTATCCTCCGCTAGAAAGTACACCAAATTCTCTCTAAATCTAAATGGATGGTATTTAATTTTTATTAAGTTAGCGGAAGACAACGGTTCTTCGCCGTCATCAATCGTCCAGGGAGGTTTTTCGCGTGGAGGGTGTACGCTTTGTACGCGATAACGCTTCCAATCTATGGCGAGCGTACACGGCCTTTTCCATCCTGACCCGCTTCTTATGCTCCCGCCTTCTATTATGGCTCTCTCTAGTGTCGGGGGCGATGGCCCATACGTGTTCATTCTGCCTACCTACCTGCATTGCCGCGTTAGCAGTCGAACGTGTGGCCGGGTGAAGCATGTGTTTCGCTACCTCCTTGCTCGATGTCATTCTCCGGTAGTGCCTCTCTTTCCTGCGGCGGTGGCAGCCTGGGGTCTATGCTTTCTCCACTACCTGCTATTGCGCTGCTCAGATTCTTGCTCGCCTCCTCCTGTTCTGCTTTGTCCTGCGGTTTTCTGTTTCGGCCATGCGTTTCTTTTGATTCTTCGGGACTGTTATTTGTTGCCTTTATTTTGTACAATGGGGTATAATGCAAATTTTCTAGATGGAAATATATGAAATTTCTAAATGAATTTGCGGTGAAGTGTGCGTAAATATATCCTTCGAATTGCTTCTTTAAATGTACACAAACATTCTGGTTGTATTCTTTAGAAAAAATATGTATACAGTCACTATTCCCGTACTCTGAGTCGGACAAGAGTATCTTCTCCGTTTCGTCTAGAGTTTCACTCAACGTTAGTGTTGGAGCCTTCAGTAATTACCTGTGTAGTTGAGATGCGGTGATATCGTTGCTTTTCAATATTATAAAAAAAAGAAAAGGCAGTTTTCTTTACTTGAATCAATTTCCTCGTCGTCCTCACCGGCTGATTCGAAATATTTATTTAAGGTAATTTCGCACGTGACTAATTTTACTTATGGGACCCTTATTATTTCTGATTTCTCATTGGTGTTTATTCTCTCTGAATAAACTTTTCCTCTTCTGTCTTGTGCTTGAATGTTTCCGAATAAAATGGCTTTTGCAATGTTTTGCAAGCGAACCCATTTAACGTCAACGTCTGATCATTCAGTTCGTGCATAAATAATTTTCCGCGATTTGGGAGGTATTTCAAAACACTCTTCCATTTCCAATGAGATTTTAGTTTCATTTAATATTTTTTGCCATCTTTTGGTGTCTTTATGGCCGTTAAAGTGATTAATAGCGTCCCATCCGAACAGTGCTTCCGCTTCTATAGGGACTCTGCTGTGGACTATATGCACCGATCATGCGGCGGCCAGCAGTTTTATTACTGCTACGCCTTTTGTGTTTGTTCCCCCATTATTTACGTCTTAGTACATTGTCTTTCAGCTGGTCTTCTTTGATCAATGTTATGTCTTTCCTCTGTGTCTGCTAGTAAACTAGCTTTGCCGTTTTTCAGATCTGGGCTTTCTAGTATTGCGATTGACAGGGTGAGTCCAATGCCCGCGTATCTTGTGTTTACTACCTCGCGCCCTCTTTCTTCTGTCGCCCAATTATCTAATTTTGCTTGCGACCTTGGTTGCTCGACGCCTGAGGACTGCGACGAGCGCTCTGGGAGTTTATATGTCCCTGTATCCCCTTTAATGTTCGAGTAGTTTGTTGCTAATACTCTTGACCTACATTCCTTCTGGCATTCGGGTTTACACTCCAGCTATTTCGATTATAATTGTTCTCGCTATTTCTGTCTCTAAAGTCTTGGTTTTTATTATTTTCCGGATATTGTCTCTTATACGTCAAAATTTCCCCCGAGATTGTAATTATTATTATTCATTCTAATACGGTTATTTTGACCTAACGCCTGGATTTCTATTCGCGTGCAGCCGACTTGATCGCTCGTCTTTCTTCAGAATTCTGCACTCGAAGTGTGCCCTATTCTATCACAATAGTCGCATTTCTTGTTTGTTTATTTTTCCTGTAGCAATTTTCTTCGCTGTGATTGTTCATATTACAGAACTCGCATCATGTGCGTTCCTCTCTGGGCCTATTTTCCGACCGTTAATAATTTTCTTTATCACTTTGCCGTGCTTCATTTCATAGAGCAATTACTCAGCCATTTTCGATCTGTTGTAGTCTCTTTCAAGTTCCCTCAGTAGCTGGTTCGACGACTCATATTTTGCCAATTGCGCCGAGTATCCATCGGCCGTGTTATCTGTTAGCTTGTCTCCGAGAGCTATTAGCAGGTGCTTCTCATACATGGGTCCAAATGTATCCACGATCTCCTTTACTGCCGCGCTGAATAAAGACAACTTATACGGGCTCGCGTCGAACTTAGGTATGTCGTTTATTGCCTGATATAAAGCCACTGAGTCTCCTAAGTGCCTGTGTTGTTACCTACTGTACTGCAGCTCTCTCTCTCTCTCCCTCTGTCGCCCGGCTGAGGGCGCTGTAAAGGGGCGGAGACCTGGGTCGAGCTCTTGCAGGTAGTTGAGGCTACCGATTTTGTTCGTTCGATCTTCTCCTGCTTCTGCCCGTATTGCGGTGACGGTGTTCGCTGAGTCGATCTATTAATATTCGCTCTCGGTGTTTCTATTGTTCTGGATCGCTGACTCCCAAGTTCCTCCTGCGCGGACGGCGATCTCATTGTGATACGGCGGGACTTCGGTACTGGTCTTTTGACTTCTTCCCTATCCTGCTGCTGACTTGTGTCCCTGACTATATCCCTGTCTTCTTTCATTCTGTATGATTTTCGTATGTGCAGGATTTCTGCATAAGGCAAATAATAATCGTCCGCGTTGACATCGAAGTTTTCCTCCGGCGCTCGGAATGTCGGATTTAGTCGAGGTCCGAAGCTTCGTGTTGCTATTAATTCGTCTTAGCACACCTGTTCTTGCTTATCCACTTCGATCCTAGACGTTTCTGCGTTTTTTTGCCTCTGATCTTTTAGAAGGCTCCTATATTACTGAAATGCTTCCTCGAATGCCGTTTGTTTGTTTCTCGTCTTGTTTGTTTCTGTTATTTTTGCGCTGCTCATCGTTCCAACTTCTGCTTAAATGATATGACTCCTCCGACTCCGAGAACTCGGATTCGTTCCGAATCTTTCTCTGCCTAGCCTATCCCGATTTTTCCGCGGGAACAGGCGAACGAAAGTGATTTCAAATACTCCAACGCTTTGGAATCTTACTTAACCTTGATTGTTTAAACGATTAAAGGGGTTTCAATTTATTAATTTTCACTTTAACTTTCTCGAAGAGAGACAAAAAAATTGATTCTCTGTTTTTATGTTATTGATTGCTTTAATTATAATATTAGTGCTCGAAATGCTACTCTCAGTTTAGTTTGTATTTATAGAACTTCGACAAGGGGCCAAAGATGTAAACTTTGTTTTGGCGTTGTCTTTACTCTGGGGAAACTGCAAAAGTCTCTCCCAGATGCGATATATCATGGGGATGAAAATATAAAATTTTGAATGCACTCGACTTATCTTTGTACAGCGATTTGAACCGCGAGGATCACTAAAAAAATGATAATTGCCCTGGACATCGTTCCTTCCTTCGTTCCTGTCTATTAATCTGCCGTCTGGTGCTTGGATTTGCGGGAATACGTGCCCACTGTTTATTTTGGTTGACGATACGCCCTATCTACCGTATTCGATTCGATTTTGAGCTTGTCCGTTGCTGTTCCGTGCTGTTTTTACGCTGGACCGGATAATAATACTCTTAATCCTTTCTCTCTCAAAAAAATTTGAAAAATCGTAAAAAAAATTTTATGACATAACTCGTGCCAATCATGCGCTACGTGCGGTTGCCTCTCGAACGCCATACCTAGAAGCAATTGTTTCGGAGTTTGAAATAATAAAGATGGGATGGGCATGATTATGAGAGAGAGAGATAGATAAATAGATTGATATTTGTAAATTAATTTGTAAATATTTACAAAAAGTATAACATATATAATTACACATATTTTCCTTTCAAATTAAAATAAAATTACATCAGTCAAGATTATTATTGCATTTACTATGATATCACAGATTTGATTACTCACATAAACTAAACTATTTACAAATCAGTCTTAAAATATTGCACAAACCTATTAACCTTTAGAGGGCCGGGATCCGAATTTTGGCGTAATAAAATGAACATCCAAATGGATTCGATTTATGATACCTGCTCACACATACACACACACAACACACACACACCCACATGCATGCACACACTTTCCACGACAAACATTAAATTATCAGCAACTATAAAAAATATAATAGGGTACGATGAAAACTGAAAATTAGTAAAAAAAACTTGCACAAAGTTATTAGTTTTCTACAATCTAGACCACTATATTGAATACGTCATTTTGAATTTTGGAAATCTAACCTCAAATTTATAAGCAGTTATCTCCTCAACCTCAAAATACTACCAATATATTTGGATCTGAAAAATATCGTAGAAATAGAGTATAAAAAAATTCTTTTTGCAATTAACATGTGCCTTTACCGTACAGGCCCGGGATACGCCATTTGGCGTAAGGCCACTGACCTCCAAACATTTGACATCAATTCAGACCTTTATCATATGTTTCAGATCACTTTTCTATAGAAACAACCATTTTTTTAAATTCCTCAAGTGTCGGCCCTCTAAAGGTTAATAAATATCGCAGCGCGTCACATAAAATACAAATAAACAGAAGTTACAAAATCAGTCGATATCTACTATAACAATACATTTAAAAATAAAAGTCATTCACTCTACTCATGCATTCGTCGACATACTCACGCTAATAAATACACTCACACTTTAAAATCAATGTATAGGGAACAGAACGAAATAAGTTAACATACAGCTCATTCGATTGCCCCTAGTGCGGCGTGTAAGTCGTTCAATTTATAACTATAACTATAACTTATGCTTATTACGGACCGAGATCACAGGTTCCGTTCCTGGATGACTAGGCATCAAGGTCGTGAAGGTGTTTAAGTATCGCCGTCTTGAATCCGCGCAAAGATGGAATGTTGCGCAGATTGGCTGGGAGAGAGTTCCAAAAGCGCGCACAATGGATCTGGAAAGATCTCATACCAGTTTCCGTGCGCGCTCCCGGTACCGAGAGTTCTTGTGCATCACCCCTGCTAGCGCACCTGGGCTGGTATTTATAGAAAAAAACCACTAAATAACCTGGTTCATTGAGTTGGAGGATTTTATACATTAAAATGGCTGCAAAATACATCCTCCGACTGCCAAGGCGCAACCATCCCAGCTGCTTTCTATGGGGGGTGGTGTGCTCATCCTTCCTGACACCGTAAATAAATAACACATGTGTTGTTCAGTCTCTGTAGCCTAGTCCTTTGTTCTCCGAACGCGTCAAGACATACCACAGCGCAGTAGTAAAGATGGTGTAGCACTAACGCTTGAACCAGCCTTCTGCCAAGAGTCTCGGTGGTACATGCCCTTATAAACTGCAGGCTATAAAAGTGCTTTATTTACTTTTTTCATTATAGAATTAACCTGCGGTTTCCACGTTAATTTGCTATCTAATGTAACCCCGAGACTCACGACAGCGTCGGAAAATGTCACGAGCGCTCCGCCCCCATACCAACGTCTGGCAGTCCCATTTTAACTAAATCATTAACATATTTTTTAGAACCAAATAAAATCGCTTTGGTCTTGCCAGCATTGAGACGGAGGGACAAGCGCTCGGCCCACATCGACACCAATCGTGCCGCATCTGATAGGCGAGCTATGCCCTCCAGAAGTTCACCTGCAGGTATTTGGTAAACCTGGAGGTTATCGTCATACAAAATGTGCTTGACTGTTCAACGATCAAAGAGGTCTTTAAGGTCATTGATATAGAGACTGAAGAGTAAAGGCCTGAGAACCGACCCCTGTGGTATACCTAAATTTGTCTCAATCCACGAAGAACCATTTTTAGATAAAACGCGTTGATTGTGGCCTTGTAATTACGCGAGAGAGAGATATGTCTCCTGTCGCGATCGTTGCCAGACTCCTCAAATCGTGTATTCCGCGGCTCGAACTTCTCTCTGCGGGATAGCCTGTCCAGCAGGAGAGAGGTTGGATCTTCTCACACCAGTACGCGGGATCATCTCAGACGATCCCACTCAGCTCGCGTGATAGTCTAATTCGGCGAAGGGTAGGTGTCGAGTAGACGCTTGGTGCACGTGAGAACGCAGCAGCCAAGTCGCGATACGGTTTAAGAGGTTGTGTGTCAGACGCGTCGGTGTATATTGATTTTATTTGTAGGCGATTGCCTTATCACGGAAAATTCTTGAGCTACTCTGAATAAAATAATCGGTATGCTTAAAAGAGAGTTTGAAATAACTTTTGTATAGCCATAAACCTTGTGACGTTATCTCCCGATCTCCTGTATTTTCGGGAGATTCCGCAATTGCATCCCACCGTTGCCGAATGCTCTCGAGTTTGATCAGGGTTCGGAAAGGAAAGGGGATGCGGTATTCCTCTAGTAGAAATAAAGCAAGTCGGTCTCATTCAAGGTAACAATTAGTGGAATATATTCTGAATCAATAAAATATATACAAAACAATTATCATCTAATTTTAATTAAGGCTATCTCGGTTATCCATCAATTTCTGTGAACAAAAAAAAGAATACAAAAAAAAGATAAGTTTTGCATTTACTAGCGTCACGAATTACGCGCTACTACTCTAAACGCGACCCTTATTCGCGGCGGATTTTAGGGTTTGGATCGGAGGGGAGAGGATTCGACCGAGGGGCACCTCGGGAGTCCTCGACGAGAACTGGACGTATGCGAGGGGCACCTCGCATCTGTCTAGCATATTGGATTCGGGGATGGTGTGGTAAGAGGGGCACCTCTATACCAACACCCGGAGATAGGTAAAGAGAGGGGCACCTCTCTTTACTTTCCGGAGAACACTAGAGGAGCTCCTCTAAGTGTTCGGGTCGTATCCTCGAGGAGCACCTCGAGGACACTCGGAATTCGAGCTCGGGTCCAGAAGACTGCTTGCCTGTAATCCAGAGGGGCACCTCTGGGCTTACGGAGCGCATAGCCTTGCCTGGACTGCTGCCAAGGAGCACCTCGGCCAAACTGAGGATCTGCAGCCAGCGCGAGTCGATTTCTATCCTCGCGCTGAGTCTGCTTGGGTAGGGAGCGTGCGCGGTGGGATACACGCGAGAGATACGGCAGCGCGAGCGGTGGGAGAGTCGCGCGGTGGGGACTCTCTCTCTCGGCTCGGCGCTCGGCCGTATGCTCGCGTGTAAGTCGCGCTTGGTTGTGTGCGCGCGTATGTGTGCCACTGCTTGGCGCGCTACTAGCAACGACGCGCTGTCGTTGCAACCTTTTGTAGGGGTACGGATCGAAGAAAGTTTATCCGTCAAAGCTTGTATGCAAGTCGAATATTAGAAAAATTCAATATGTTTGATTTAAAACCTGTAACGACTCCTATAGATAACGGCTTCGATCTGCAAACAGATGAGAGTGAGAGTGAGAATAAATATAATGTACTATTTGTTTAACTTCTAGACCCACTGATGTTTCTTGTAAATGTAACTTGATCAGAACTCGCATTTTTTATAAATAAACTTAGTAGGTATTTTTACAATTTCCGGATAAAACATTGGGTCGCTGCCAAGCGAATTTTGCGAAACTTAAATGGTTCGGTAAAGAAAGGTATATTGTATCGAAACAACAGACGCTTTCCCAACTTCGAATGTTGCAGCGACGTGGACTTTGCTGGTGACGTAGAGACGGTTATCGACCTCGGGTCGTTTAATTAAATTTGAAAGTATACCAATAACTTGGGTCTCGCAAAAACAGCGGAACGTTGCATTAAGTACAACCGAGGTGAAATATGTATCTGCAAGCTCAATGTTATGAGAAATCGTTTGATAGAATCGATTGCTTGAGGATATTGGAAGTCCATGTGTAGAACCTGTTAAATTGTACGTAGGTTATCAGAGAGCCATTCGGCTAATAAAAAATGTGAAGTTTTATAAAAGAGCGAAGTACATTGACATCCAATACCACTACATCCGTGAAAGATGCGCGAAGGGGGTGATTGAGCCTGTTTATGTGTCGATAGACGAGCAGTTTGCGGGCATACTCGCCAAACCCTTGAGCAAAGAAACTTTTGTAAATTTATGCAACGGGATGGGTATGGGTGTAGTCGTATGCAAATTGAGGTATAAACATATATGTATGTGCGATGTGCGATTATCAGAAGTGTGGTGAGGTGGTCGTGTGAACAACGCGATACTTGAAAAGCGGGAGCATTGTACCTATATGTTTGTTGCACTTAAATATTTAAATATTGAGCTGCTTTTCGAACATTAGACAATGCATCGCATGTGTTTTCTATCCTTGTCTACTAGTACATTCAGCGCACTGACGGTCTCTTCCCGCAGTCAGTCCAGCATTCATCATCGAACCTGATTAGCTCTGTAAGCCTCCTCCAATCGTTATTTTATGTATTTACCAATTATTTATATAATAAACCATTAATTACAATAAGTAAATTATTCCTTGTGATTGATCATACCTAATAACAGCTTTATGCGTAGCTTGCCATTATAATGTCATGTTGGCTCATCCGCTGCCACAGTCTTTAAAGATAATTCTAATGCTTTTATAACACTCAAAATCATCAAGGCGCGCGGTAGCAGCGCCGCTGGCAAGTATGAGTTCATGTAGACGAAGCCTAAGGCGCGGCGCATCGCGACCTTATACTTTGAAATTGTACTTTTTAACTTAAAAAATTTATTCGATTTAAAAAAGCAAAGTCAGTACTTATTCGTATAGTAGCTACTTATATTCAAAATAATCGTATATTATATAACATTTTTTTAAAAAAAAGTTTCAATAAAAATGATTGGCGCATTAATTAATACAATGTAGTTGAAATTTTGATGATTTTATTTCTTTAGCCATCTAGTTATTTTTCACCGTCATCCTTCCGGTTAGTGTCATCCTCCTTCCGGCATTTATTTTGCTTTACGGCATACATGCTGCTATGCTACTAATGTGAACACGAGGGAGAGAGATAGATAGATAGTTATAGAGAAATTATAGCTGCGAGAGACAGAGAGAGAGACAGAGAGAGAGAGAGCGAGAGAGTAGATACAGACACTAATTACTGAACGTACAAGATATACAAATATATATAGATATAGTATTTCGTGGAGATATCTTATATATATATATATATATGGTTTTGCATCAAAAGCAGTCAAGCAGACCAAAGTAATTCTTATAGAAGAACCATCTAGTTCTATAGTAGATACATACTCTTATGAAGAGTGGAAAGAACTTACAGAAAGTAACTGAAAATTTATTTAATAATTGTGTTGATCATCAACAGCATGATTTTAAATTAGGAATGAAATTGGAAGCAGTTTCGCCATCTGACAGAACCAAGCTGTGTCCGGCTAGTGTTGTTAAAGTATTTGATAAAATATTTATTTTTTAGTTCATATTGATATATATAATAAAGATTCAGTACAAAATTTTGATGAGACATTCATTCTATAATAGTACTGAAAAAAATCCCTACATTATTATAGCCTAGCGTCACCCCAAAATAGGACTTCAAAATCAGAAGAATTCGACTGGGATGATTATTTAAAATCAATGAATTCAGTTGCTGCTGATGAAAAATTATTTACTGTTCGGGAAAGTGCAGCTGAAACTGGATTTGAAAGTGATATGAGATTAGAAGTTGTTGATCCAGAAAATGAATGAGGTATGAGATTAGAAGTTGTTGATCCAGTCCAGAAAATGAAAATGCTATTTGTGCAGATTATATATCAAAGATCATTGATGATTTACTGTGGTTAAAATTAGATAGTTGCAATGATAATCGAATCGAACACATAGTACACATGCATTCCTTACAAATTTTTCCAGTAGGATGGAGTGAATCGAACCACTATCCACTAAGACCACCGTAAGATCATGTTGAAGTGTGTAAAAAAGCACAAACTAATGTAATTACAACAAAGAAAAGTAGTATTACAGAAAATCCATTATCAGAGTCTCGTTCTTCCTTATGGTGTCCAAGGATCTATTTTAATTATTGATGTTTTACTGGACCAATGATTTCAAAGGGTAAACTAGCGCCTCTTCCACAAGCAGTTGGCCCAGGACCTGTGGTTCTAGTTATGAGAGAAGTTCTATCAATAATTGTATCCGTTGGATATAGAAGTGCTAGAATCTTAAAAGTATTACAATGTGATACTAAACCAGAGCTTGGTTACAATTTAGAAGTATTAAAAGCAAAACAAAAATAACACTTATAGAGTAAGTATGGCTGTAATCACATCAGGTGACATGGTAACAGAATTTTGTAGGAACATATGCAGAAAATTAATGTTTTGCCCTAATCTATTTGGACCATTTTGTATATACCAGAAAATGAATTTCCAGATAAATGTCATAAAACCGCAAAAAGTAAATTCTTAAGTAAGTATTTTAAATGTTGAAAATATTAAATTATTAATTAAAACATAATAATGATTTTTTATGATTACAGCAGCGACAGTTGGAACTGGATAAAGAGGTAAACCCAAGGGCTACACAAGCATTATGGTACAAAAACCTAGACCATGGGGTAAGCGTAAAAGAAGAAGAGGTAGGTGGGCTAACAGAGATAAGGAACAGGTTGAAGAATTTGAAGATTTATGATTACAGCAGCGACAGTTGGAACTGGAAAAAGAGGTAAACCCAAGGGCTACACAAGCATCATGGTACAAAAACCTAGACCATGGCAACAGTCCTTAAATGTCGAAAAAATTGTTGAACAATCTAAAACATTAATTGAAGATATACAGAAGTTTCCTGTTAATAATGATGATGCAGTTGATATTTTTAATAAAATGAGAGTATAAAACTTAATTTTAAAAAGATTTGTTCATTGGCTAAAATAGATTCTACATATCCTGAAGCCAATAAACTTGAATTTTGGAAAAAGATGGTGAAAAATCATTTTCCAGAATTATATCTACAAAACCAACTAATTATTACTGCTTTACATGCATGTGGCTCGCTGACTGATTCTGTGATAAAGTTATTCTTAAATGTCAGTGATATAAAATGCTTGTGCATAGTTTCTTGTTGTTATCACTTAGCCACAAAGTCATTTTTAGATGTCTATGAATTCTCTAAGAATGCAAAAATGTTAGCACAACAATCTACAGATAGATTAAAGCAAAAAAATGAGCCATTATCGCTATCACTATTTTATAGAGCTGTTCTTCAAGTTATTTTCCAAAGCGCAAGTATGTATTTTAAATGTTGATACACATAATTAATTATCTTTTCAATTTATACTTCAAATATATGTTTCAGGAATTCATAATGCTAAAATTGGTCGTGGAGCACCTTTGAATAACTTTCTAACTTATGCGAAATGGGCCTTAAAAAAAGTTGACTCATCAAAGGTATTTACTTATTAATTAAACTATAAAAAGTTATTATTTTGCTACTTTTTAAAATGCTGTAAGTGGAAGTTGGAACTGGTTCTACTTTCAAAGCTTATTTTTATTTTAAGAATAACCACTTATTTAGATATCTGAAATCTTTAACAATACAATACAAAAAGATATGTTAAAACAAAGCTTATAACTAAAAATTTGATAATACTTTATCAAATAGGGAACAATTTAATAATTATAAATTCCGATAAAAGTAACATATCTACAACTATATTATATTTATTGTATTTAACAGGTTTCTTCAGATGAAATGCTGGAAAAAAACTTACAAAAAATATGAAAGTGGAAATTTCATGTTTTCCGATTATTGAGAATACAATTAGCACCTACTATAGAAGCTGCAAATATTTTAGATAAACTTTTATTTATACAGAAGGCTAAACTTTGTACAAAACTTGAAGTTGTTCAACTTTTTGATCCGCTACTTTCTCCCAGAAATTGGGCCATCATAGCTACCAAGTAAAATATTGGTAATTTTTTATAATATTTGTATTAAAAAATGTCAATTTAAAAAAGATACTACTTTCCATAAAAAATATACTTTTTCGATATTTTTGTTAATAGCTAAAACTATTTACCTGTTAAATTATAAAATATGAGTAAATTTTTGCAACTTATGAACAGAGATCTTAAAGCACATAATAGGATTACAAATTGCGTTACTTAATAGATTAACTAGATAACCTACTGAAATAATTTTTATAAAAATGTTTAAATCGTTAAATATTAAATTTCATTCTTATCATTTTTTTTAGTATTCAAAGAAACATTATTTTGATATTAAACTTATTAATGTTATTTTTTAAAAATTAAGAAGTTAAATATATTTAACATAAAATACAGTATATATATACATCTAATCTTTAATTTGAAAAATATTACATTCAAAAAATAATCTGTATTGAAGACCCGAAAAAAATTTAAAACACTTAAAATAATTTTGATAATAACATCTACTGACGCTTCGATTTTCCTTATGTGCTAATCAGGTTAATTAGCTAAAGGACTTAATACTCTCTAAACTATAACATTAAAACTATTTCTATCCACAAAGAGATCTTTTATACATGTATTTAATTGTTAAACAAGATTATATTTATACAACTTTAACACATTGCTGCAGTTTTTAAGTACGTTTTTGCTAAAACATTCCGTCAATGTATCAAGAGAATGAAAACAAAAGTTTTATTAAAAAGTTTAAATCGTATAGCAATTTATATATCAATCTATATATTTTACACACAATTTATATAATTTTTGTAAATTAAATTGAAAAATAAAATAAATATGCCGTACATTACTGCAAGATTCATTTTTCTTTCGACACTTTTAGGATTATACTACGTAAAATTTTACTCAACGTTTGACGCTGTACATTTGTAAGAAAAAATGCTTGATAAAATTTGGAACTAAGCGTTTTTTAATGCTCAAAACCTAAATTATCAAATTCCGTTACCAGATTTTACTTAGGATGTATTGCGTAAAAGCTACGGCCCATTTGTCTAAAAAATCCACCAATTTTTTGCGATTTTTTCGTCATTAATCCTATATTTGATACAGAAAAGATAATGATTGATCATCCTAATAACAATAAATGTTGTCATAAATGCTTATGCTAGCTTATTCGAACCCAAAATTAAAAACACATCAGCAATTCGGTTTTTTCATTTTTTTTTTTCAAGAAATTTGCTTATCACTGTCCAACACGTTAATGTTACATTATATGTGTTTTGAGCAAACGTGCAAAAACCAGTTCTTCTGTACAAAATACAAATTTTACAGAAAATATATGAGTTTTTCCGTATATAATAAGAATTTCATATAAAATATATGAGTTTTTCTGTATATAATACGAATTTCATACAAATGTTTGCTCATATTTTAGCCATTATCTTGAATCTGGTATGTTGAATTTCAGATATATACATGAATAATAATTGTAACACATTTAAAAAATCGATGTGAATGTAAAAGGTTCAATATTAATAGTACAATTATTATTATTTAGCGTTAACGGTACAGTGGTTTCAAATATCACTAATTTTCGAATAAATGAAATACCGAAGGCAATAATTTTGATCGATAAAAAACGTTTTCGAGTCATAAGTGGTATATTTCACAGAGAAAACACAATTAATTCTGGGCACTGCACAAATATGCTACGCCAAAATAACCAATGGTTTAAAACAAGTGATTCGTTCATTACAAAAAAATCATGGCCTAGAGGTGCTAAAGATGCTTATATATTATTTATAGAATTAATATAAAATCAGCGGTAGTATTATTGAAATAACGAAAAAATTTATTATATGTTACATTTTTTTTCATAATTTACCTATTAATTGAATGAATTATAAACTTACGTGTTTGATTATGCAGTATTTGCAGTCTCTAAGAAAGTAGTGAAATCTCTAAAAAATTACCTTTAAAAAGGTAAAATCTTGGCAAGTATGATTTGTTATCCCCCAACACAATTTCATATTTATTCTACCAAATGGCTGTAAAATAAAAAACTTTTCAGATTGATAAATTTCAAAACATTTTATTAATTAATTAGATATATAAAATGATCCCAATCCTACTATCAAATAAAGTGAAACAGTCGCTGTATCTATAGTTAGACC
>UELU01140371.1:0-15033 GCA_900490025.1 Megastigmus dorsalis | reverse complement strand
TGGCCAGACAGATTAGAGTGGACAGTTGGTCAGTATAATGTTGTTTATGAAAGTCTTATTGACGGCCGCCATATTGGATCTTCTAGGGGTTATAACAAAAAACTGACACCGGCAATAGAAAGGGCATCCTCGAAAACCCCTGAGATAATATTTTGAAGAAAAAATATCGTACCGTCAGCAATAGAGAATGCGTTGTATAAATCTGAACACGTCAGCATTAATGGGTTAAAACGCTAAAATAAAAAATTTCAAATTACAATATTTTGGTGAAAAATAAAGATATCCCAAAAAATCCAAGTAGGTTTGAAAGGGGGAGATTAGTACTTTCAAATTGCATATTAGCTTTTGTGGTAGACATTTTTCTTGTTCCGTTACATAACCTCAAAAACAGCTAAAAAACGCGTTTTTGCACTTTTAGGTTAGGATATCTTGAAAACCTGACGTACAGGAGCAATTTTGAGCTCGGATTCGGATTCAGCGCATCAAAATCCTTCGGAAATGTTTGGTCTGCTTTCTGGCTTTTGACTTTTGTCAAATTTTGTCGGCCTGTGGTATCAACACGCAACCAGCCCAGTTGCTTTTTATAGGGGGTGATGTGCTCGTCCCTCTTAACACCATAGATGTATCTCACACATGTATTACTCAGTCTCTGTAACCGTATTCTTCGCTCGTCGGACGCATCAAGCAACGCTACAGCGCAATAGTCTAGATGTGGTACGACTAAGGCTTCAACCAATCGTCTGCGTAAAGTCTCGGTGATACATGCCCTTATAAACCGCAGGCTGTAAAGGACTTTATTTACTTTTTTAGTTAAACAATCGACCTGCGGTTTCCACGTTAATTTACTATCTAATGTAACACCGAGACTCACGACTGCGTCGGAAAAAGGCACAAGCTCCCCTCCCCCAAGTCAACACATGGCAATCCGTTTTCCTTTAAATCATTAACATATTTTCTCGAATCAAACATTATAGTTTTTGTCTTGCCAGTATTGAGTCGAAGAGACGATGGACCCGCCCACGTCGACACCAGCCACGCCGCATCAGATAGGCAAGCTATTCCCTCGAGGATTTCATCTGCAGGAGTCTGCAGATAAACCTGGAGGTCATGGGCATATAGTATATGCCTGAAAGCCGGACTATCAAATAGATCTTTGAGGTCATTAACATAGAGACTGAAGAGCAGAGAACCGAGGACCGACCCCTGTGGCACACCCAAATTTATTTCAATCCATGAAGAACAACCATTTTTTGATAACACGCGTTGAGTACGGCCCTGTAAATAATGTAGAAACCGCAGGTCGATTGTATAACTAAAAAAGTCAACAAAGCCCTTTACAGCCTGCGGTTTATAAGGGCATGTATCACCGAGGCTTTGCGCAGAAGACTGGTTAAAGCTCTAGTCTTACCACATCTTGACTACTGCGCCGTAGTGTGTCTTGACCCGTCGGATGAGCAGAAAATACGATTACAGAGACTGAACAACACATGTGTGCGATTTATATATGGTGTTAGGAGGGATGAGTACATCACCCCCTATAGAAAGCAGTTGGGCTGGTTGTATTTTGCCGCCATCCTTACGTATAAAATCCTTCGACTCAATGAACCAAGTTAAATTAAAACGGAATTTTTTGGTAAACACCAGCCCAGGTGCACTAGCAGGGGTGATGCACAAGAACTCTTGGTGCTAAGAGTGCGTACGGAAGCTGGTATGAGATCTTTCCAAGTCCAATGTGAACGCTATTGGTACTCTCTCACTAAATCTGCACCACCTTCCATCTTAAACACCTCCTTAAACACCTCCTTGAGCTCGATCTCTAGTTATCCAGAGACGGGGCTTGTGGTCTTAGTCCGCCAAATATATAGACTTACACCCACACAGGGAACAAACAGATGGGTTTTCTTTATGTTAATTTATTTTGTTTTGTCCCATATACACCGTTTTTAAATGTTGTGAGTGTATTTATTAATGTGAATGGGCGCGTCTGTGCAATGAGTGAATGTTTAAATTTTAGAATACAATTGACTGACAGATATAGACCGCTTGATTTACCTTGTTTCTTTGTATTTTAAGATAAGACGCTCTGTGATATTACCTGTTAAATATTTTTAAGACTGATTTTTGTATAAGACTGATTTTTTGTATTAAATTTTTAACTTATGCTGTGATATCATAGACTGTTTTTTATATACTATACAACCATATTGACTGTTGTTACGAAGACTAACTCGTATTTCACCACGAAGACTAGTTCGATTTAATTTTTATCGCGAAGACAATGATTCGATTTAATATGAAGAGAAAATTTACATTCTTCTTCACAAATATTTTGATTATTGTAGTATAAGAATGATAAGTTAATTATTTCATTATTAGAACATTACTTTTTGTTCATAAAAATTGCACTGAAATCATTAATTTGTAATTATTTAATTAGTAATTATTATTATTACATTACATGAAAATAATTGATAAAAAAATTTTTATTATTAATGCAATAGATCTTTTCGAATAAATATAAAAATATGTAAACCCCTTTATGTAAATAATATTTTATATGTTATTTTTAATTATTTATATGATGTTTGCATACATTACAAGCATATGAATAATCGTCAGGTTATTTTGTACAAATTACACATACCTTGTATATACATTATTTTATTTCAGCGGATGGTTTTAATCTGGTAATGTGTGTACACATGGATATACATTTACAACTCTATTTGTACTATGCTATATTGCACTGGAAAAAGATTTATTTAATAACAAAGTAAATTGATCTGATAATACTGGTTATTTAATTTTTTAAGTTAGGAAACTGTATTGGTATATAAATAAACGATTTTTTTTAATACGGGACTTAATTTAATGCATTACAAAATTAATTCAATGACTAGATTTATGAGCTCCTAATTCTTTATTAATGCAATAAAGTACTACGATCTCATAAATCTGGTAATTGAATTAATTTTCTATAATATACATATAGTCAAGTTCTGGTATTTCTGGGACGGTTTTTAGTATGCAATGTTACTTTCTGGGATAAATTTTTTCGAGTAAAGCTGTTTTCATTTGATAGTAAATCACATGAATAATATGTAGTATAAACTGAAACTTAATATTAAAGTGTAAAGTAATACAGATAAAAAGAATCGTCATAAAAAGAACATTATTAATATTTTTAGTAAAATATAAAGCTTTACAGCAATCTTTGGACTAAATAAGTTTTATATCAATGTAAATTGTAGTTCTTTATCAACATAAATTATCTTTATCATTATTGTAGTGAGAATTCATATCAACTAAGCCATTATTATAGGTGCAAAATAGGCATTTTAAGCATATTATGGCATTATTCGACTGATAATTATATTTATAGTAGGAAATAGGGCTCGATTCCAATTCCGAGACATATTCAGATACTTTGGTACTGAAAAACGGTATTTTCATGAATTTTTTAGTAAAAATTAAGAGGATCTAACCTTAAAAATTTTGAATTTTAAAGTTTAAATTGCAAATTGGATAGGTAATACATAGGCATATCATTTTAAAAGTATTTTTTTCAAAAAGTAGAGGAAATTTCCTATCAAAAACTATAGCTAATGTTATAGTGAAAAATGCATCCCTGAGGAGCTATAAATCAGCCAAATTGGC
Source organism: Megastigmus dorsalis (assembly GCA_900490025.1). NCBI lineage: Eukaryota > Metazoa > Arthropoda > Insecta > Hymenoptera > Megastigmidae > Megastigmus > Megastigmus dorsalis. The sequence continues at coordinate 11,376 of UELU01140371.1, read as the reverse complement.
TAAAAACACAAAAAAAAGCTAAAATTACCAACTTTGGGGTTGGTATCGCTTACTCTCTTCACTTCAATCGGCAAGTTCATACGACTAAAAATGTATGCGAATATCAGGTGCAAGGCATATGGCGAAATATCAAAGCGAGAGCTTCACACATGTTCGAAGTGTCACCTCCCTTGCCACTCCAAATGCTCTGGAAAGAGGAAAGATGTCCTTTATGACCTCTACCGGAGTAATATTCTATCATTGAATACCGGTGGTCTCGCAGCTTCCCCTGCGCGCTCAGCTAAGCGGGCGACAAAGCAGATCACCACAACAAAATCATCATCCAAGAGCGTACAGGTTAGACACTCTTCCTCTTTGCTTGCGAAAATTCGCAGGCTACTTGGCTCGTCGACGCCGGTTCAGGTGTGGTCCCCACCACTCAAAGGCGCGCTCGCATCTTCTTAGCTGCTGGCCGCTACTGTAGATACTGCTGACAGTGTGGGCTGGTCTCTCGATGGGCGCAGAGCTCCGGTCTGTATCAAGAAAGAATGTAAATGTCATTAATGCATGGGACTTGCCGGGAGTTGAGATGCGGGACGGAGAAATCATCTCTTTTCAGAATTCTGTTGTGAGCCTCGGTGTTATGCTCGACAGTAAACTTACATGGAGGACGCAAATCGATTCTATAACAAGGTAAATAATGCCCTTTATACCTTACGGTTTATTCGAGACAGTACCACTCAGATTCTTTGCAGAAGGTTAGTCGAGTAGCTGATGCAGCCGCACGTGGACTACTGTGCTATGGTGTGCCTTGATGCTGCAGAGGAGCAACGCATTCGATTGCAGAGGCTCACCAATTGTTGTGTGCGTTACATTTTTGGGGTGAGGAGGGATGAACACATCTCCCCCTTCCAACAAGGGGATACAACCTGAACTTAGGATACCCAGAGTACGCGCGGAGACTGGGGCCAGAGCGTTTCAGGTTCAGTGCGCCCGTTTCTGGAACTGTCTTCCTTCTGCCCTGCGCTTCTTACCAACTTTGGCCCCCTTTAAAAGAGCGGTGTGCCAGCAGTTGCTAGAGTTGGACTGCTAGTCTTCGGCGATTTGTGCCTTATAGAGTATAGACTATAGAGTGTGTTTATATGCATGAGAAGTATCAAAAGTATGGCATTGGCGTATTGCGTAACTATATACTTTTATGTTTGATGGGAGCCATCCAGCTCATAAATCTGTGATTTTTAATTTTTAATTTTTTATAAGCTGTGATCATTTATAGAGAGGTCCTTGACCGAAAATTATTATTTTGTATAGTATTAGCCATATATATCATTCTTTTTACCCTGCAATCACATGTTTTTCTTTAACCCTTACGCTGCGGGGGTGGTCGATATATCGACCAGCAGTCAGCTCGGAGACTATACCTGTGATATCCAGTGACCTTATTTATACATTTTACACGTTATGAGAGGCCGATTAGTACTGAAATTTTCCCGCAGCCTAAAGGTTAATATTGTTGTTTTATATTTTGTATTTCATTATATATATGTAAATTGTATTATAATTTTGCTGTGTAAGCGCATAAACTGCTTTCTATTCTATTCTATTCTCCCTCTCTCTCGATTGGCTATTCGGCTTTTTCTGCTTCCCACGGTTTCTGGCAAAGGTGACGGCGCTTTACCACCTAGAAGGACGTAAGCGTAGCAACCTTACCGTCGGACGCCCGGCTGCTTGTGGCATTGGAGGTGGGCTGTTTTTTGGTCGTGAAAGTGAGTACTCGCTAAGTTTTTATGGGCCCTCAACTTTTGAGGTTAGGCCTCGAACTCACATACTCGTACATGTTTCGCTGTAAACTGGCAGCCCTGCCTGAAAATTCTTTTTTCAAGGTTGGTCAGGCTTCCTTAATTTTCGCTGCGTCCTTCACCGCGGTGAAGAGAGCCTGCGCTATTTCGCCCGGGTTTCATCGCGTCCCTTATAGAGCGTTTTAAGCACTTGAAAACGCCGAGGCGGCGCGTGGCCCTGCGGCTGTTGCAGATGACGACGCGGACGCATACGAGGTCCTTATCTCGGGCGTGCCGTGTTCTGTGATGCACGATGACGTCGCAATATTTGCTCGATTGCTGGAAATTTTCTCCAGTTGCCGCTGCTCCTCGGCTCCGTTTTATTCACTCGCGAATAGCTTCCCATTGGTGGCTCTGCATCGCTACTCGCATCTGTAACTGCTACGCGAGGCTTCGTGGTCCGCCTGTCATCTCCAGCGGAACGTGATGTACTCCTATCTCGGTCTTCAAAGCTAAAGGTCTGTCGTTGCAATGCAATTCTGGGAGAAAGGGGTGGTGCTGCGCTTTCTTTATACACGCTCTGGCCCAAACAGCTCCACCAATTTCTTGACAAGGCCTACGAGGCGCAGCGTACGCTGAATTATGCGAAAACCATTGTTAAAAAGTCTAAGGTTTTCATGAGAATCTCGCCTAAATGTCCTCCTATCCATTCACCGTGAGTCCGACTTGGCCGCTCTTCAGCCGGCCCCTCAAAATCTATGAGGACTCCCAAATCTGCCGTCATCTGTCCAGTATTCGGATTCACCCTCGTATATCACCTTCACCCATCTAATTCTTCATTTATAAATGTTTATCACATAAAGGTTAATAGTTTAAAGCCGCACTTCGTGCTCTTGGAGGCGCATTATCTCGGCCAGTCTTGTGACATTTTAGGGGTTACCGAAACATTTTTAACAAATCTAGATGCAGATTCCGTAATACAACTGCCTGGTTTCGTCTTTTATCGACATGATAGAGGGGGTAAAGAGGGTGGAGGTGTCGGTGTTTACATTCTTGATTATTTTAAGGTAAAAATTCTCGCCATCTCAGAGCCTTATTTTATTAATGCGCTTGAATTTCTTATTCATGAGCTTTCTTACAAAACTTTTTCCATCTTGCTGGCAGTTGTCTACAGCCGCCCCTACACCGCCTACCCTGAATTATTTTTCGAAATGTTGTCAAGTTTTCTACCGCTCTACTCTAACGTATTGTCACTGACGACTTCAACTGCAACATGACTACTACTAACACCGACTCCAATCATTTAAAATCACTTATCGACGCACACTCTATCTAGTCCCCTCTGACCCTACTCATCATGCCATCTGTCACAGCTGCGTTTCGCGCACATGGCTCGATCTTTTTATTCTAAATGACGCCTCGTCCCTGATTTCATCCTACAAATCCCCATTACCATTTATAGCAGCTCACGATTTAATTTGTATTCGCTTTAAATTTTTCTCGCCACCATAAATGATTTTGTCCTATTTCATCCTTCTGTACCTGTCCTGAATTAAAATATTGATTTCTTTTTTGCAGAGAGAGCTTATTTAATATTATTCTTAATTCATTCGATGAAGTTGCCCCTCTCCGATGCATTTCTCTCTCCTCTTCAAGAAAACCCTGGGTTCCCGCCGAAATCCGAGTGCTCATGAGTGACCGTAACAAGTGCCACTGCCGGGTTAAGCGTTCCAGAGCATTCGCAGTCTATCTTCGTTTCAAGCAGCTGAGAAGCACAGTCTCTAACATGCTTGATACTGCGAAAAAGAAATTCCTTGCGCTCAAACTTAAAAATGCTCCGGACGCAGCAACAAAATGGCGTGAACTGAGACGCATGGGTGTTATCACTGGCGCGCGTGTGTCACCTCTTAACTATTTCTCGTGCTCCGCCTTTATCTCGTACTACGCCAGTGTTGCCTCGCACCTGTCCGCCGTCTCTCTTGATTCATTCCTATCTTTACTAACTCCTTTCAATGCGGTGCCCCCTGTCGTAGAGGGTGCACGGTTCTCTTTTACATCGGTCTCGCACCACGAGGTCCTGCAAGCCATTAATAGGTCCTCCTCCAGTGCCACGGGCCCAGATGGCACTTTGGCGCAGATGCTGAAGCTTGATGCTCCTCTCGAGAATGCTAGAGTTTTAATAGCGGAATTAAAAATGGAAAAAAAAAGGAAATAAAACAAAGAATTTTATATAATATATCTGTTATATCAGAAAGTATACAGAAATCATTGAATGGTGATAAACTGAATGCAACAGTATTATCTAATAACACAGATCTAGAAAATCTACTTGTTGAAAATCAACTGCTCAAACAACTAAACCACGAATTAATGGAAAAAAATGAATTATTAAAAAGACTATTAGAAAAAGAAAAAAATGAAGAGGATGTTATTTCAAGACAAAACAACAAGACATTTGCTGAGATAATAGCTAATAAGCCTGCAAATAAAAATAGAAGAATACCTGCAATAATAGTAGAAAACCGTAAAAAAGACAGAAATTCAAAAGAATTTTTGAAAAAAGTATGCGAATGTTTGATAGAAGAAAAAGATATTCAAACGAAATATGTGAAACTAATTAATGAAAAAGAAATAATGATTAAAAGTGTGGATGAAAGAAGTGCTAAAACAACAATAGAAGTACTTAACAAAAAATTATCGAATAATTTTAATGTAATGATAGAAAAAATTGAATCACCTAAAATGAAAATAGTAGGAGTGGATAGCACACAAATGAGACAAGAAGATATAAACACAAGAAACTTTAATGATTATCAAGATAAGTGTAAAATATTACATATAAATCAAATTAAAACTGCTAACAAGATAAGCATAGTACTGGAAGTGCTAAGAGATTTATATAATCACATTAAAGACAATCAAAACAGAGTTTTCATTGGGTACCAAAGTAGTAGAGTTTTTGATTTAATTAATGTTAAGCCGTGCCATATATGTGGAAGATTTGGACATAGTGCACGTAAGTGTAGGAATGACACGTGTTGTCTAAATTGTGCAGGAGCACACATAACCTCACAGTGCGATAGGAAGTCAGAGAAAGTATGTATCAACTGTTTTTACAACTGTATGTTCTGAAACAAGGTATTTGCCTAACAGTCAATATTTTGCGATTCAAGGTTACAAACTATATTATAATAATAGCTTAATAAATCAAAATGATTGTGTAGTTGTTTATATAAAAAATTCTGTATTGGAAATTACTGAAACTATTGAAATTGGTAGACTCAAAATATTAAATACACGTATAACTCTAAATAACAATAGTACACTTGAAATATCATCACTATATAGATGTCATAATTTAACAAGTCTTGAACTAATTTTCAACTTAAAATCTTATCAATAATAAAAAGAATACCAAAAACCATTTAATTATTGGTGATTTTAACATAACATTATGAAAGAAGATGAGGTTAGTCAGGAACTCTTAAATAATATGCTAGAAAATGGATTTTATCCTGGATTTATAAGTACTACTAGGCAAAATGATAGTAGCGGAGAAGGCACATGCATTGATAATATTTACATAAAAACAAATTCTTTTGAAACCAAAACTTTCAAACTTTTAATTCCATTCACTAACCATTACCCGCTATTTATAAAATTGAACAAGCAACCTACTTCAAAAAAAGAAAATATTCGCTATTACTACAATTATGCTAAACTGCAAAGTGTAGCTGCAATGAAAAATTGGAATACAATCAAAACAATGCATGATCCTGTTGAAGCTACATCTTTTCTAATATCAGAAATACAAGACTGTTTAGAAAAATCTAAAAATTGTATTAAAAATAAAAATAACAATCTAAATCCAAGAAAGGATTGGATTTCTAAAGCTATTATGATCTCTTGTGAAAAGAAAGAAAAATTGTACATAAAAATGTGCAAAGATTCAAATAACAATAGGGTAAGATTAGAATATAAAGATTACTCAAAGAGATTGGACAAAATTATAAGAGAAGCAAAAATTAAACATGAAAGAGACTTAATAAAAAAGAACAGCTATAATGCTAAACAGATTTGGAAACATATTAGAAACGAATTGGGTAGTAAATCAGAAAACGATACTATAATTAACAAAATAAAAATAAATAATGATAAAATAATAGATGATTCTGCTCAAATTGCTAATTACATGAACTCATATTTTTGTAACATAGGTAGAAATCTGAGTAATAAGATTGTTAAACCGAGAGGAAAACCATTATATCTACCACCTAGTAATAGTAACTCAATTTTTATTAAACCAACTAATAACTGAGAAATACTAGAAATAATTGAAAAAATGAAAGTGAAAAATGGTGGTGTAGATAACATAACAGCAAAAGCATTGAAAACTATATCATATCTAATTGTCAATTTACTGACTCATATATTTAATTTATGTATAGAAAAATCAGTTTGGCTTGAATCACTGAAAATAGCTGAGGTAATACCTATATTCAAATCTGGAAATAAATTGGAAATATCAAATTATAGGCCGATATCTCTAATATCTAATTTAGCAAAAATTTTAGAAAAAATTATTCATATCAGATTACAAGAATTTTTTGTAAAAAATAAACTATTAGCTTATAATCAATTTGGGTTTGTAAAAAACAAAGGTACAAAAGATGCTCTTAGCTATATAACTGACATATTATACAGTAAATTGGATAAAAGCAAACCAATAGCTATCACATTCCTTGAATTGGCTAAAGCATTTGATACTGTAAATCATGACATCTTACTAGATAAATTGTATAATTATGGTATAAGGGGTAAAGCACATAAACTCATATCAAGCTATCTACATAATAGAAAACAAAAAGTAAAAATTGGTACAACTGAGAGTAATTATGAAACAATATACCACAGGGTACTATACTAGGACCATTGTTATTCATAATCTATGTTAATGACCTACTAACTAACAGAACTGACAACCCGATCTCATATGCTGATGATACAGCAGTCATTGTTTCTGATGATACATGGGAAAAAGTAGAAAATCAAATGACTAAATACTTAGAAGATATATCTATGTGGTTAGCACTTAATAAACTATCTTTAAATGCGCAGAAAAGTGTTTACATAACTTTTGGTAGCTACTGTGATAGCGTTCCTAAAGATATGAATATAAGTATACAGGGTACTAAATTAAGAAGAGTAGAATATTATAAATATCTAGGAATTGTCTTTGATTATAATCTAAAATGGAATAAACATATTGAATATTTAATAAAGAAAACAAAATATTTAATATATATATTATATAAAATATCAAAATTCATGCCGTCAGATGCACTGATGATAATATATTAGGCATTTTTCCATAGTATAATTACTTACGGAAACATTACATGGTGTGGTGCCTATAGGACAAAATTAGATTTATACAAAAAGCTCAGAAAAAAATACTAAATATTATAAATAAAAACAACTTCAATCAGGACAATCCATTAAACTTAAAACAAATTTTTGCTTATGAATGTGTATCCTACCATTGTAATGAACTTAAATATCTATTTCTATCATTGAACAGTATAACCAGAAATAAACTTATTATACCACCAAAATGTTTAAAAGCTGTGAGTGATAAAAATAATCGTATCAAAGCAATAAAAATTTTTAATAGTTTACCAACTAATACGAATCTTAAGGCTTTAGATATTACTAAAATTTATAACAAGAAAAAATTAAAGAAATGGATTAGTTCAAATGTATTTTAAATACAATTCGATTCTTTCATTGTATAAATCATCAAAACACTGTTGGCAATATAATTCCAAGATAAATTTTGATCTTGGAATTTTAGATATTAAGTTAGAATATAAGTTTATATATACCGGACCTATGTACAGGTAGCTGTGACTACCTCCATAGGATGCTAGTTACTTAACATATTAAATATGTTGAAAGATAACTATTGCATGTATTACTATTGTATTACTCTGGTTAATACATAAATAAATAAATAAAATAAATTTTATCCGCGTCTGAAGATGGGTTTTACTTCAAATCAATAAACTTTACTGATGTTGTACTCGCCATTTCCCATTTTTCTTCATAGGCGAGGGGTGTGGATGACATACCACACAGTGTGGTGGTTAAGTCTCTGCTAGTATTGGGGAATTATATCGTTCGTTTATTTCCCTTCTCCTTTGCTCAGGGAGTCTTCCCGGGCATCTGGAAGAGAGCTCAGTTTGTTACCTTGAAAAAAGTTTCAGCACCGTCATGTCCATCGGATTTTCGTCCCATTGCCCTTCGGAGTATCTCGCACAAGCGGCATTCTTGATCCTTTTCAAGCAGGGTTCAGACAGCATCAAAGTACACAGAGAGCCCTGCTTAAACTCACAGACGACATACGTATAGGCATTGGTAGAAGGATCATAACCTTGATTTTTGACTCAGCAAGGCATTTGACACCATCTTTGCTTCGAGACTGTTGAGCAAACTGCGCGATCTCGGGTTCTCGAGGTCCTTATTCCTGTGGATTAAATCTTACTTACAGGGCCGAACAAAATGTATTTTTAGTAAAAGTTGTGGTTGCTCGTGGATAGAGACGAACATAGGTGTGCCAGAGTGTTCTTCAGTCTCTATATCAATGACCTCAAAGACCTCTTTGATTGTGGGAAGGTCAAGCATATACTATATGCTCATGACCTTCAAATTTTATGTGGGATACATATATGGTGTTAGGAAGAACGAGCTCATGACCCCTATAAAAAGCAACTGGGCTGGTTGCGTGTTGACGGTCGGAGGATGTATTTTGCCGCCATCCAAATGTATAAAGCCCTTCGACTCAAAAAACCTGAGTACTTAGCGGCATTTTTTCATAAACACCAGTCCAGGGGCACTAGCAGGGGTGATTCACAAGAACTCTCGATACCAGGAGTGCTTACTAAGACTGGAATGAGATCCTTCCTGAAACAAATAAGAACCAAAACAAAGTATGACTGGATGGAGGATCTTCTAGAGACTGCAAAGGGAGTAAAGGGGTCTTGCGAGCGGACTTTCTTAATGTAAACTCACTTACAGCGCACATTGAGCAGATCTGTCAAAATCTTCATGCCAACCCCTCCTAATATCTGTTTGTGATAGCGGAAACGGGGCTGCGCCCGGCTGTCTCGGTTGACATCATTCAGATCCCAGGTTATAAACTTTACAGGCAGGACAGAAATAGTAATGGGTGTGGAGTTGCCCTATATATAAAAGAAATTCGAAAATCTGCGCTCTTAGCAATTTCAAAAACAGAAGGAAAAGGGCTGCAAATGAAACCTGAATATATTTTTTGCAGCGTTCAGGAGGGCGACTCTACACCTATTCTTATTTCAGTCATTTATAGGCCACCAAAAATACCTTTTATTAATTATGTTTTGATTAAAGTCATAAAATTATTATGGGATTTTAAGTTTGTTCGCAAACTTTCAGCGGAGCTTTCGCTACAGTTGGTCCAGCATGGTGCCACACATCATACACTCACGTTTCACACATGGATAGACATCATTCTTGTCGATGACAGTGATACTCTCGCTGATAAACAGAATGTACCGGCTAACTTTCACAGTAAACATAATATCTTTAAGGTTAGCATTTTTTGTTATGTCCAATTGCCTTACTTTGTTTCCTTTCGAAGGTGCTGGAGATGATCATGCATGACCAGATTGAGGAGTATCCTTCAGAGGGTGGGTTGCTAGATCCAAAACAGACTGGATTTCGTAAGCATCATTCAACTCAAACTGTTCTACGATATCTCATGCTCGTCTTCTTGACAAGCTGAGATTGATGGGGTTTTCGAGGACTGCACATTTGTGGATCAACTCTTATCTTTCGGGGAGAGAGCAATGAGTTTTTACTAGTATCTTGGGCAGGTCATCACGGCTTGGCACAAGTTTGGGTGTTCCGCAGGGTTCAGTCCTGGGACCCCTGTTGTTTTACCTCTACATCAACCACATGCGTGAAGCCCTCCCAGGAGTGTTTATTATACAAACACTCCTGGGAGCGTTGAACATATTTTATGTGCAGACGATTTACAAATTTATATTCAGGTGCCCCGAGAGTATCTGGATGAGGGAATACGGAAGCTTGAGATGTCAGCAAAGGCAGCGTCGAACTGGGCGGTTGGCGCTTCTCTAAGGCTCAACGCAGCGAAGATAAAAGCTATTATTTTCGGTTGTAACAAGTATGTTACAGAATTTTTTTCTGATTCTGTCCGCTGTGTTCGGCTTGGAGATGATGTCCATATCCCCCTTTCCAGGACTGTCACTAACCTCGGTGTTGTGCTGGATTCAAAACTTTCTTGGAGGCCACACGTGGATATTATTATGAAGAAATTTAATCGGATTTTATACGGTTTAATATTTTTCCGCCGGTAGACCACTGAGGCATTGCGTAAACAACTTGCAACAGTCCTGTTGTTCCCTCATCTAGACTACTGCTCGATGATTTTTCTCGATGCCTCTCAGGATTTAAAAAATCGACTACAAGTACTGCACAATTCATGTGTGAGATATGTACTAGGTGTTAGGGGAGATAAGCACATTTTTCCCCATAGGGCTACTCTAGACTGGCTGCACACTGATACTAGGAGGCGGTACTTTATTGGGGTATTTATGTACAAAATCATGCCTATGCGTTCACCAGACTACGTAGAATGTCTGTTTTCTAGGTATGTGCCTAGAGCTGCCGCTAGGGGAGAAATAAAAGATCTCGTAATTCTCCGAATGCGTCCAACTATGGGAAACAATACCTTCCAAGTGCAGGGTACAAATTTATGGAACTCTCTTACTGCTGAAATTCGTCATCTACCATCAATCAGCAGATTCAAGACTGCTTTGAGGAGATTCCTTGTCAACCTAGATTAGATTGTTAAATAAGGGTTAAGCGACATGTGAGCCTGTTCTAATCCTGTGCATCGTCCTGTCCTAATTTATTATCCTTTGTGTCATTATTCGAGTATATATGTAATTTTAAGGAAAAATGGACAGACGTTGTGCAAGTGATGGGATGTGAATGCTTGTGCAACCTTGCTGTAACTTGTTCGTAGACTATTTTGTATATAGATTTAATTTTTAAAAGAATGACATGATAGATTTTAAAGACTGAATTTTACTAATCTTTAGACATAAGTATAACTGTGATATTACAAAACGAGAAAAAATGTCTATATATTGAGACTGTATTAAAATTTTTCTAAAAAGTTACAAATAAACAATATATCTATCTATATATCTATCTCTCTGACTCTCTCTCTCTCTCTCTCTCTGTTTGTCTCTGTCTCTGTCTCTCTCTCTCTCAATCTCTCTGTTTGTCTCTGTCTCTGTCTGACTCTCTCTCTCTCTCTCAATCTATCTGTTTGTCTCTGTCTCTGTCTCCTGTCTCTCTGCCTCTCTACCTCTCTACCTCTCTCTCTCTCTCTTGAGAGGGAGGAAGTCGTTGGTGCCCGCGTGCTGCAGCCTCGTGGAGTGAGTGGCGGGCGGGGAGAGGAGCCTGGAAGTGGCGCGGTTTCGAGATCGAGGCGACCACCGTCTTGTGCGGTTCGCCTCGCCAGCAAAAAGCGTGTTTCTGACATCTTACGCGC
>UELU01140370.1:0-12968 GCA_900490025.1 Megastigmus dorsalis | reverse complement strand
TTTCAAAATAAAGAATTTATTATAAGCTTTCAACAATCAAATGCTCGTGTCAGACTGCCGTACCTTTTATTTTTCGGTTAACCTACGACTAGCGAATGACGGTGTGGAGAGAGAGACCGAGAGACGGCGCAACGACGGCCGGAGTCGGAGAGGCACTCGGCGGGCCGCCCCACTCTACTCTCCTCGCGCTCCGCTTGCTGCTGTAGCTTTACGCTGATTGGCCTGATCGACTGATTTTCAATCGATGATTACTCAGTAACTACGGATCGGATCGGAAAGTTTATTAGTGATTTTTTACTTAAAATTTTTCGCTCTATCCGAATCCATACAGTATGATATTCTATTTGTTAACACCCTGTATATTTCGTCGTAACCTCTTTGAGCGTCGGATCCACTTTTTGTACGTATTTGTATATCTGTTGTAACGGGATCCAGGCTAGGGGATACGTACGGCCAGGGCGAGTTGCCCTGGCGGGATGGTGTGCTGCAGCTGTCCCATAGCTGCAATCCCTCGTTGCGGCGGGAGGTGCGAGCGGACGTTAGCCGCTTGTGCAATCGCACCTCCGTGCAATGCCGAACCCTATTAGCAACGCCGAGAGATCTCTCTCTCGGCGTTTCGTGGGAGAGAGACAACTGCTCTCTCTGTCTCTCTCACTCCTTGGGAAATTCGCACCTGAAAGGAGCGCGAAATCGCGAAACCGTACGGCTTTTCCCGCTGTAAATGCCGGCCAGCTCGCCACGATCGGCGAGGGCGGTATTCGCACGAGCGGGGAAACGGGATGCGAGTGAGGTCACGAAATGACACTCACTCAATTCAATTAATCAACAAAAGATCGAATATATTCTATAACGTGACTCTAATACACTCCGATAAATTCAGATACAAATTCAAATATAAATTCGAACGCGACGAACGGGCCGAGTTCGCATACACGCGCGCAGACGATATTTCGGAGCTACCAGGAGGTTCGCCTCGTGGCTTACAAGCTCCGACGCCGATATACCGGTGCAGGTTACTCTACGACGAGTAACCTGTCGCAATCGCGTCACCGTCGGCCAGTGCGCGTCCGCACTGGCTCTCACGACGGGCTTGTTCGTTCGCGAGAAAATAAAGCGCACTTACTTTGCGCGGCCGAGTATCGGGATCGGCGCGTCTCTTTCTCTCTCTCTCGCTCTCGTTCGTTGAGGCGGCGTGCTCTGCCGACACCGTGTGGCTGCCGCTGCCCGCCGTTCCCTCGGGCTCTCCCGCTGCAGCGCCCGCTCCTGAGTGACTCGGGAGTAGTGGATGGTGGGGGGGCTTCGTGCCTCCACCACTGCACCTTCACACACGCGTACACTCCGCGCTAGGCTGCTCTAAAAATACGCCCACGCGGGAGCGAACACACTGCACGTGGCGTACGGCTGGAGAGGCGAGAACAGTATGGCCGCTTCCGTTCGGCCTTCTTCCTTGTTCTCTCTCCCGCGCGCGCGCGCCTATTCGTACGCGCCGTTCCTTTCGCGCGCGGAATTCAAACGCGCTCTGCCGTTACACCCTCCTTCCAGGCGTCGCGTACCTCCGGATAGCGACACAGCCGTTACGAATCGGGAACGGGGAAGAGTGGCACTTGGCCTGGGGTGGTTGCCCGAGGCAAATAAATATCCCAATTTATCAATGGTGCGCGTTTATTCGCTGATCGGGTAAAAAAAATACAAAAGAAATATTTACAAGGAGGAAGAATACAATTATGTACAATGTCCTTGGTTTGGGTGGGGGAGGTCCCCGGCCAGCGGCTTTATTATGTCCGGTTTACGGGTGGTACCGGTGTCTCGCCTTGTTGGGGCACTTTTTGGGCTCTCTTACCCCCGGATGGCCGCACTTCTGGCAGTGCCTTTTGGCCTGCTTGGCCCCGGGGGTTGTTGGGGGCGCGGTGCCCGCCGCTGGCTGTCGGTGTTGTAATGGGGGTGGCTGGCGGCTCTACGGCGCTGAGTCGCCGTCTTTTGCCAGTTGGGCCCTTGCCGCCGCCTCTCGTTGGCGGGCGAGCTCCAGCTCTCGTTCGGCTTGGGCCACGGCGTTTTCTGCCTGTGCCGCCATCCGCTCTTTCTCCTCCCGTTCCTTCCTGGCCTGGCGCAGCTTCCTCGCCGCTTCTTCGCGGCGTGCTGTCTCTTCGGCCCTGCGGGCCTTGAGAGCCGTAAGCTCGGCGAGTTCTTCCCGGCGTTAATATTTAATTTTGATTAGATTATATATATATATATCTGTAATATTAATAAAAACATTATAATTACCTATAATTTGAATGAGAAAAACAAAAGAAGATTTGAATTAGCGTGCCACAGCCTGCGTCAGCAAACGGGTCAGGTAACCGATGAGTGACGATCAAACATTATCAAAATCAAATTTTCGCACCATGCGCAGAGAAGTAGATGGAGCAGCATCAGCGCAGGATGAGCAAGGCCGCCAACAACACCATCCAAAGCCACGAAAACGCATCCGTCACCGAAGACAGATAATACATCAAGAAAACCTGAAAATAAAAGACAGTTAATAATCTTACACTAATAAAGATACATGACAATAAGAAAAAATAACAACTAACAATTACAATACACTACGTAAAGCAACATAAAACATATTAGCCAACAAACACTGCTACCAACTACACAAGTTAACCAAGACACCTACACCTACATAACTATACACTAAAAAACACACTATAGCTATAAAACAGAGGTTAGAAAAAAACAAACATAACCTAAATTAAGATTATGTTTTATAAAAGTTAATTTAAACAACCAAAACCAAACAAACACGTAACAAAGAAAATAATAAATTAAAAGTAAGTACTCACACAATTGCGATTTCACACCGTTACCTATTTTGGCGGGATACCTTAGGTATATAAGACCCACCGAAAATCAGGATCGTTACTTCGATCCAGCTGGTCCTTGGAACAGGTAGATTGAACACCTTAGGGGAGGTCATCCTAGTGGAGAGCTTTCCCCGAGTTAGGTTCTCACGAACTCGGTGCCTGGAACTAAGCACGGCTTACCCAAGTGGGCAACTCGCTGCTTCTTTCCATGTGAACTGCTCTACGTAGCACGACACAGTATATCCTCCTTTCCTTTTTTCATCCACTTAGCGGTGATCGCGAATTTAGAGATTGTTTAAATATTAGTAATAAAAGTTAATTATTCTGTCTTTGAAGCAGCAGTTCACAAGCAAAGAAACGGCGTTCAACGTCTCTTGGCTTCAATTCATAAGGAACTCAATTTCCTTGCTTCTGAATCATTCCCATGGCTTTGAGGCGTTTCGAAATTGCTTGTTGAGTGACTCCCAATGATTCTGCTAATTCTTCTAGCGTTTGGCACGAGTCTTCAGCAAGTAATGCCTCCAGTTCGGAATCTTCAAAAATTTTTTCTCTTCCGCCGCCATGCCGGTCCTCGACATCAAAATCACCGCTTTTAAAGCGTTGAAACCACTCACGACACGTTCTTTCACTAAGAGCAGCGTCACCGTAAGCACTTGAGAGCATTCGATGAGCCTCAGCCGCAATTTTCTTCAAATGAAAGCAGAAAATCAACACTTCCCGCAAATGACGAGAATTTGGCTCGAAAACTGACATCTTCGATCGAGAATACACTTTTGATGCAAACACAAATTCACTAATGTGCTGCTATCGTTATGTTGACAGATGTCCAAGCTTACTGTATAAAATTTTTGACCTGCCTATTTCAACCGGCTAGTTACATAATCCTCAAAAGGAAAAGTTTCCATTTTAGTTTTGTATCGATTTTCGGGATCATGGACATATCTCGTTTTTCCGGGAATAGGGAATTGTATCGCAACACCTGGTTGCCATAACAACAGGTGATTACCATAGCAACAGGTAGTTACCATAACAACTGGCTGATTGCCATGGTAGCTGACTGGTTATCAAAGCAACGGGCTCGCTGCTATAGCAACGGAGGATTCTGGAAACGACAGCGTCCGCGATAATTTTTTATAATATAGAGAGATAAAAAAATTTATAGATTAAATTAAGGAATTTTATTCACCTTTTTATTAAAAGCATGTTTTATTGATTATAATTTGAAATCCAATTGGCTCAATGAATGTAATTAAATAGCTGAAGAATATTGACGGTACAAAAGAAGCATAATCATTTGTGTTATTATTTAAGTCTGGAATGAAAGATTGAATGAAATAAAAGCTGCCACAATTTAAATTTATTAACCCTATTATAAGAACAATTGTTATATAAAAGTAAAAGACGAGAAGAGCCTATAGAATTTATAATTATTTTTATTTTTATTGAAATAAATTTTATTATAATATTTTGTTTATTATATTGGGATTATAACATATTTACTGAAATTTATGAATTTAAACCCATTCATAATCACGTTAAATCACATTACCTTAGTGATAACAGCGCAATATTTTTTGAGATTTTATACACTGAAAAAACACTTTGGTTGTGAGATCCAAAGCTTTGGTCACCACAACCAAAGTGTATGGACAAATATCAGCCTTCCAAAGCTTTGTTTGTCACAACCAAAGTCAATGGTTGGGAGGACTTTGGTTGTGGTAACTAAAGCATTAGTTATGAGATTTAAAGTATATTTGACAATCTCGTTATGTGACAACCATTTGGATCTCACAACCTTTTCGAATGGATGCAACAATCAAAGCTTTTGACACCACAACCAAACCACGACAACTAATGATTTTGGTTGTGACAACTAATACTTTGGATGCTGTGACCAAAGTCTTTGGACCTCACAACTAAATTCAGGCCAACTTATTACTTTGATTGCCACAACCAAAGTTTTTTTTTCCGTTTATTGATAGAAAAGATTGCGACCTCGATGTTAAATATTGATTTAAGCTTAATTCGGCGTGAGCCGGATCGGATTCTATCTTACTACGAAAGTACTAAAAATTATTAATAATTAATATTTAATTTCAATTAAATTATTATTTTGGCAGATAAAATATAAAATTTAAAAATAAGTTATTTTAAGTAATAATTTACTTATAAGATAGATTAAATTCATCAGACACAATTACTTTAATTTAGTAAATTCATACATTTTATAAAGTTTCGTTCTCCTATTGGTAATCCTGAGTTTTTAAACACATTTTAAATACATTATATGCATAAAATTCATATTTTAACATCGTGCAGGGCTGTCACTACAATTTGTCAAGAACGGAAACCTCGATGGAAACAGGACGTTTTGTAACTCCACCGAGATAAGGTGTTCATCCACTCAAGCGTCGATTTGCAGTAACTTAATTTGAAACTGAGTGGATACTCCAGTTCCAAGCCTTATCGAATGATTTTGGAAATGCATACTAGTTTCAAGAAGCACGTGTAGCTCTCATTGCAGCAAGAGTCACATGCAGTTGAAATTTCCATACATTTTTGAAAGTTTTTAAAATTATTTTTATATCTAAGCGGGAGCAATAGTACATTTTAATACTAGTGCAATAGAATGATCCAACCGGCTTATATGTAAACGTTCAGAAAAGGGTGAAATCTATTTCTCACTCATGTATTGAACCGTATTTAAGATACAACGTCTGAGAAGCTCAATTGAACGCAATCGCGTTTTTGACGTTATAAGGCTATTGGCAGTAATTTAATTTTTAATATCCAGCTGCTATGCACGTGTAAATCTCAGAATTTTTATAATTCTTTGAATGATTTTTACAATATCACAACATTTTATTTTAAGAGATAGAAAAATCAATTTGGATTATTAAATCATTCTACTTTCGTAGATTCTTGATTTATTATTCAAATAAAAGTTAACTCTTGTATTTGTTTGAATCCAAACAGTTTAATGTAAGAACTATGGTTTTATTTGAGAATTTAAAATCAATTGAAAAATATTTATATGTACGTATGTAAATGTAATGAAACTAGATGCTTACAAAAGCATTCCAAGCAGTATAATAATTTTTAGTTTAGCAGGCGAGTAACAATAAAATTTTAAAATTAATTTGCTGTCAATAATATTTACCTGTTTTTGTGCTCACATTCTCCAGTTCAGTTAATGTCTGTTTAGAAAGATAGAATTTTCAAAAACATGGATATGAAAATTCACAGTTGCGCAAGCAAATTCGAATAATTGTTTAAATGAAATTGCAAATAATCTATTTACGGCTTGTAAGTTATGGTGAAAATGCATGTCTTTTTTTAAAAAAAAAATATTGGATTCTTATTTGCTTTTAATTGTATTCGTTATCCCTTCTGAAATAACTCCGTTTAATTTAAGTATGAAATTTTACAACTACAATTTTACAGGATGTTAACGAACAGATTATCACTTTCGACGGAATCGGGTAGAGCGAAAAATTCTAAGCAAAAAAGCATTAACCTTTAGAGGGCCGGGATGACGCCTGTAGGCGTCATATGTTTTTTCATTAATTAAGCACACCTAAGTGGATCTTTGAGGGTTATTTAGGTCTCTGAACTCGATCCAGAATTGCAATCGTTCTTGGGATTAGAAAAACCACTTTGAGTATTTTCCGTCCTTGATAATCTTTGAAAGATTATTTGAAACACTATCGTTCAAAAAGGCGGCCATATTGGATTCGCCATTTTGAACTCTGAACCTATTTATCGAAAAACGAGAAAGATACGTGGTTGTTAAAAATTCGTCAAGTATCGAATGGTAGATAATCAATCATGCGAAAAATTAACATTCTTTATATCGTGGCCGTATCGAATTATCGCAATTAAAAAAAAAAAATTTTTACTGCATAAAGCTTCAGCATATGTATTGAGTATCAAATTTGAGTACTGTCCAGGACCATTGTCTATCGATGTAAAATTTGCATTCTTTTTATAGAAACAAATTTAAAGTTAATATTACAATTAATTTTTATATAATTCTGGAACCAGATTCGAAAAGAGCTAATACTGCGAATTAATCATAAATGATAGCGTTGAAGTCAACACAAAATTTCGGTCATTTCGGGTATTAAGGGAATAATACTTTATATTACCGAATCCCATATTATATTACTTTATATTTCATTTTACAGCTCTTGTGGTATGGTGTAGTCATGAGTTCAGGCTTCTTACTTCGCATCTTATAAAACAAATGTTCTTACCACAGGTTCCATTAAGTACATTGGTTGAATGTATATTAATAATTCGAGATCATTGTGAACAGGTTTGATATTTTTCAATGTTGTAATAAAATCCACTCAGAAACTTGTGAATTTATAATTAAAAAAACTTTTTAGCTAACTAATATTGGAATGGATTTTCGATGTCAATTAGATGGTCAATTAAGAGCTCCTTTAATTAGAGCTTTACGGGATACAGGGGAAAAGTATGTAGATGCAGTAAAAGTTCGCGCATTAGAAGATATCTGGAAGCCAAGTAATTTTCAAACTGCTGAAAATTTATATAGAGTATTATCTGAACTAGATGATCTTGGAATCTCATTACCGGAATTCTTTATTAAAAATGATTATTGCATTCCCTTAACCAACAATTCGTTGACTTTTTCAAAGCTCTTTATGGGATTACTTGAAGATTGTTTAAATGTTTCTACTCCAGAAGTTCTTAATGTTATTGACAGAGTATTAATCTCTATATTAGAGGTACAGGTGCGACATTTGCAATCGGCGTTAAATAATCCAAAATATAAGCAAGAGGTAAGTTTACCTGTTAATTTGAAATTTGTTAATTCGATAATGAAGTTCATCAGATTGTATTTGTAATTTTACATTAAAAATTTTAATTAGAAGGAACTAATTATTATATAAGACCATTCACATATATTTTTGCTTTTAAGTTGAAATTTTATT
The DNA here is from genome assembly GCA_900490025.1 of Megastigmus dorsalis. NCBI lineage: Eukaryota > Metazoa > Arthropoda > Insecta > Hymenoptera > Megastigmidae > Megastigmus > Megastigmus dorsalis. The sequence goes on along the minus strand of UELU01140370.1, from coordinate 5,161 downwards.
TATATTCTATAAAAGCATATTTTAAGAGTTCTCGCATAAAAATGTAAAAGATTTTTCGATACACGTGTCCGTAAAGTATGCACTTTACGTATTGTTTTGAGTCCGTAAAAAGTCAATTTAACGGACCGTATATCGAAAAATAAGGTTTGCTCCACGGCCGTAATATTTTACGGCCTAGACAGAAAACTAATATTTTTTATTCATGCGTAATTGAGTGCGAGTGTATGAAACATACACAAACGCACATACTCACATGCATATGCAGATCTGCACCTTCGTCGAGATAACGGAACAAAACTAAGAGTCAAAAACATAACAGTATAAATAAAAAAATCTTATTTCAAAATTTTTCAATGAACATTTCTATAAATCAACAAAAATATTCTGTATAACTTACAGTATATTATATACCTATGGATAAAAAACTTGGACAGCCCAGAATTGCGAGGGTGGCAAATACGAGGTCTAGGCTGGCCAAATTATGTCACACGGTTCTCACCAAATTTCAAGTAAATTAATTGAAGAAATTATTTTATATCGATTTGAAAATATTTAATAAAAATACTAAAATGGAAATATCTCTTGAACGGATCATTAAATTTTAGTCTACAAAAAATTCACTTATAATATAACCAAAATGGAGTTCCGGTTGGAACACAGAGCAGGTGGGATCATAGGCAGAACGACTCGAGGAACATCTTGTTATAAAGTGAGATAATGTGTTCTAAAAAAGTTAAGTGTGAAAAAAAGGAAGCGATTATGAAGGAGAAAGCAAGGGATAAAAAAGAAAATAATTAGAAGTAATAGAAACAGTGAGAATTGAAAAGTTGATTAGTAACTGCAGTTATAGGTTAGAGAAGCGTTTCAATATGGCTGACGAGAGAACCGGAATCACAGAGGAAAAAGAAAACAGTGATGAGGAAGGTCTGGAAATAAGGAAAAAGAAAAGAGGTAGGCCTAGAAAAGAAAAAGGAGAAACAAGCGAAGCATTATTAATGAAGAACTTTTTAGCATCAAATAATACGGGATTTGAAGTGATTTTTGGGAAAGGAAAAGTAATGCATTCGCCGATTAAAAGTAAGGAGGGAAGCACAGCTGTAAAGAATTCGCGGGAGGAGCCAGTGGATGCAACTGATGGTAAAACAGAGTAAGAAGGAATGGAGGCAATGAAAGAGGGTGTTACAAGTGGCCACGATTAAGTGGACTCGAGCATTGGAAAGGGAAGGGTAACTCTTCAAGGTACACAGGAGGCAGAGGAAAAGGAAATAGAAACTACCAAAAACAGTAAAAAAACTAAAAAGAAAGGAGATTCAGCCAAAAGGAGGGTAAGTCAGCACACGTACTAAAGGACGAATTAGAAAAATTTAAGTTTATAATAGGATCGTTAGAACAAAAAATAATAGGTTGGGAGATAAAGAATCCATCAATAGCAAAAGAAATAAAGAACCTAAGGGAGAAAATAAAAATAGAAAGAGAAATAAATGCGAAGGAGAATGATAACCTCAAGAAAGAAAAAAGTCAAGTGAAAAATAGTTTGATTGATGCGAAAAAACACTAAGGATTAAATAAATTAGCCGGCGAACGGGATCGCATGGAAGGTATGGAATACATATATGGTAATATCAGGAAGGAAAACACAAATAAAGAAGAAGAGACTATAAGATGGAAATAGAAAAGAAAGAAATACTGTAAAAAACATGATGAGAGAAAAAGAAGATATTTGAGCAAGATCCCAGAAGCATTAAGTAAACATATACTTTTGAAAGAAAAATATATTTTTGAGGGGAACAAGAACAATGGGGAAAGGACTGAAAGAGGAAATAAAAAAACTAATATTGGAATGGTTGAACATACCAATATATATAAAAAAGATAAGAACAATAGGAGGGGGATTAGCCTTAGAACTAGAGTCAATAGAAAACGAAATAGAAATAATGAAAACATTATTGAAGGGAACAAAAATATGAATTGAATAGCAGAAGAAGAAAGAGGAAACGACCTAGAATGTCAAATGGGATACATGAAAAGCAAAGTCGGGGATGTGTGGTGTGAGTGGATGGAAACTGAAGGCAGTAAGAGAACAGACATTTCGAGGAGGAAGAGGAAACACAGTCTATGACAGGGGTATTGAGGTGCATCACATGTAATATTGCTGGAGTTAAGGGGATGTGCGACCCTCGGAAAGATTCCTACCTTACCGGTAGTGTCCGTAATTTTGCATTGAACAAAATATATAAAGATAGCTATTATTTTCGGAAAAAACGCTCTGTTACGACTTCAGAAATGATGTAAGAATTGTGTCATTGCAGTTTCATAAAATTCCATGCAGGATTCCCGGAGATTTTCTTCCTCGAAATTTTCGATCTTATCTATTTTGTTCAATACGAAATTACGGACACTACCGATAAGGTTGGAATCTTTCCAAGGGTCGCACATCCCCTTAAGGCCAGGTTCCTCCAAACAATTTTCAAAAAATCGAAAATTTTTTTTTTCCATAAACTGCTAGGGAATACTCTTATAAATAGTATAGAATTAGTCCCGATGGTCGGCGCGACCGAGAAGTAGATAGAGAAGAGGGGAGAGCGGTGCACACCAAGCGGTAAATTCGGCCGCTCGAGCACCCTAGGTAGCGGCTTCTGCTGCGTGCCGCCGGACCGACTTATTATTCTCTTCCCCTCTATTTTTCAAGAATATTCTCTCCTCTACAGTTTTAGAAGAGCATCCTGCGTAGTATACGGCAGTACACGTGGAATTTTCGTATTAGTTCGCTTCTGTCCTTGCACGCGTTGGTAAATTTTTCGTTAGTGTACGCACAAAATTTATCATGGACAGAAAAAAAGGACGAGGATTACGGCATAGATCGAAAAGGAGGAGTTTTTGTGGTAATCGATTTACTTCAGATGATAACACTCAAAAAACTAGTTCTGCTGGTGAAAAACTGAAAAACGACGATCCCCTAATTGAAGTAACTATCCATCCATCTCTGACTTACGTGATCGTTCAGTGGTATGTATTTGCAACATTGCTGCAAAGAGTTGCGTGTGTGAACTGTGGTAAAAAAGTGGAGTTTGGAAAAAGTGACTTAAAAGGATTGGGTTTTCAATTAGAAATCATCTGTAATTATGAGAAGAGTGAATCAATCCCTTCATCTCCAAAAATACAAAATAGTTATGAAATAAATAGAAGAATAGTTTCTGCAATGCGCTTGATTGAAGTTGGTTTTTCTGGCTTATCAAATGTTTGTGGACTGATGGATATCTCAGCGAGTGCATTAAGTTTAAGTTGATATTATAAATGCTTACGACATACTTACATTGCAGTGAAGGCTGTTAGTCAGACTGCAAGCAAGGCAGTTCACTGATAAGGCCAACGATAAGCGTGTTGATCGAGCCGAGCTTGAAGCCACTGAAGCATCTAAAGAACTTCGAACTGCTTCTAGAAATGCAAGAATACTTGAAAATGATGCCTAGGAAGATCAAGAAGGAGTTGTGTACGAAGCTGGAATGGATATGTTTTTTTACGATTTTTCACGAATAAAAACTTTAATCAGCTTTTTCTCGAAACAGCGTTTTTTCAACTGGTTGTCACTCGTATTTCAAAACTATTGCACTTATCAACATGAACCAAACAGCATTTTACTCTTTAATTGTTTCTCTATGGTCAGTACTACAACTAAAAATATTCATTGTTATTTAAAAAAGTTATAAACAATTAAAAGTGCAAAAAAAGGGTCGAAAAATTCAAAAGTCTGCCATTGTGTTTTTTTTTCGGTGAAAATGTTTCATTATAGTACCGACCATAGCCCATTTGATACAGAATATGAAACCGTTTTATTTTTTGCTTTCAGATGATTCATTTCAAGAAATGATGATACCCGCCAACAAATTGGACGAGTTTGAGCAGCCATTTTCAGAGCCGCCATTTAAAAAAAAAAATTCAAATAGTTATATGTACTTGTTAGATCTTAGGCGGGATGATCATGTCAGCCTTCACCGCAGTGCTCTGGGTTGGCTGCGCATTGATTCTAGGAGGCAATATTTTCAGGCTGTACTAATGTACAAAATCATGCGTATGCATCTTCCGGACCATCTACTGAGCCTCTTCATTAGATGCGTATCCAGAGGCTCGATAAGAGGGGTGACAAAAGAACTCGTCCCTCCCCTGATGCACACTGAGACTGTAAGAAAATCCTTTCAAGTACAAGGTGCGCATTTATGGAATTCCCTGCCTACCGAGATAAGATACCTTCCTTCCCTCGGTAGGTTTAAAGCCGCAATGAAGAGATACCTCGTCGAAATCGATTAGCACTTTCTATGTGTTAATTTATTCTTGTGTCGTCCCATATACACCTTTTGTATCGGTATGAATGTATTTAGGGGATGAGTGAGAGAAATGAATGCTCTATTTTGTTGTGCGAATGTGTTTAATTTTAGATTCCAGACTGATAGATATTAAGACTTATTTTAGTTTTAGAAATTTATTTGCTTTTAATTCAACTGTCTTGTATGTAAAGCGCGCTGTGATATTACTTTACTTACAGACTGACTTACTGTGATAACCTTCAGTATTCCTAATTAAGAAACGGACTGTGATATCACTAATCGAAAATTATGTGCAATATTATGAGTCAAAATTTCTCAAGTGGGCCACTAAAAATCGACTATTCAAATTTCATATATGTAATGGTGGATTCTTAAAGATTTATATGTGTAGATTGCCGTCCTAAAATATTTTTGTAAAATTTTAATTTTGTAAAAAGTTATTAACAAATTAATTTTTTACCTACTTTTTTTGTAATTGCTATATTTCCGAAACTATTTAATGAAACTTGATGAACTTTTATGGTAGATTCAAAATTGATGGTAGAATTGAATGAAGGATTATTTAAATGAAAAAAAATTAATTTGTTAATAAATAATTGATTTTACAATAAACAATTGGCAATTTAACCAACTTCTCCTCGTTTTAAACAATTTTTTTTTTATATATTTACTCTCTAATGTATATATTAAACATCCGCACAAAAAAATTTTAGTGCACTTTACCCGAAAAAAAGTTATGAACGTTTAAACAATCGCGTAAGCTCGCGCCCGAGCGCGCGACTGCGGCCGCGGCGGCGTGCGGTGCCGATAAACCGCGTGTCCGTAGCTACGTTATAAGC
>UELU01140366.1:6783-19081 GCA_900490025.1 Megastigmus dorsalis | reverse complement strand
CCATGTGGACTGCTATACAGCACGACACGACAAATCCTCCTTTCCCCGTCACATACACTTAGCGGTGATCGCGGATAATTTAAACAATTAGATTTGCCGTTAAATAATTCTGTATTCGGAGAGCACGAGTTCGCGTGCTTACTAGTGAACAGCTGATAGCTGAGAGACTAGCAGACATTATTTTTACGCCATCTATTATCACAATTAGAACTAGATTTAACTTACCGACACTGGGTAAAACGCGAGTTACCATAACTTTCAGCGCGAAATTCAAATTCAAAGTCGCGCATTTAGATAGAACACCTAGGAATTCTACACACTTATCATATACATTATACAGAATCTACAATTACATAAATATATTCTGTTATAAATATAATTTTATAAAATTAATTTTAAAAAATATATATATATATATCTCGTTAATTAAATAAGTCCAATTTATAATATTTATCGTTTCACATATTATTGGAAATCCCTATCCACAGGCGAGAGAAGCCATCCTGATATGCCGTCCATTACTTACTTATAATTAATTATATATAATATTAATAAAAGATAATAATTAAAGTAAGGAGAACCTAACAGGGGTGATGTGCTCATCCCTCCTAACACCATATATGAGGCGTTTCACGTCAACTGCCTCAGCGCGGCGCGCGAGGCCAAATCCGGCTATTTTCAACTCTTTAGTACTATTTGTACTAAAATGTATCTTAAAAAATTCTTGAATAACAGTTTTTGACGTATTTTTCCTCAGCTTTCTGATGGTCTAGTCAGTTTTTTCAAAATTTTTATTTTCACCTTTAAAAATTACAAAACGTCTTATATCTCAAAAAGTGTATTTCTAATATTTTTTTTGACTATTTAGATCGATAGCTGAGCATTTTTTACTTAGAAATAGATATTTTCCAAAAAGTGCTCAAGATGTTGTGATCGAGAAATAAAGCGCGAAAGAGAAGATGAAAGCCACCTATAGAGGATTAAATAAAGCTTGCAGTGCCGCGCGCCGTGCCGCTGTATCTTCTCTTTCGCGCTCTATTTCTCGATCAAAACATCTTGAGCACTTTTTGGAAAATAGCTATTTCTAAGTAAAAAATGCTCAGCTTTCAATCTAAATAGTCAAAAAAAAATATTAAAAATACACTTTTTGAGATATAAGACGTTTTGTAATTTTTGAAGGTGAAAATGAAAAATTTTTGACTTGTTTAATTATACAAACGACCTGCGGTTTCAACGTTAACTTACTATCTAATGTAATCCCGAGACTCGCAACAGCGTCGGAAAACGGCACGAACCCTGCGCCCCCCATATCAACGTCTGGCAGTCCCATTTTAACTAAATCATTAACATATTTTTTAGAACCAAATAAAATCGCTTTGGTCTTACCAGCATTGAGACGTAGGGACAAGCGCTCGGCCCATATCGACACCAATCGTACTGCATGGGATAGTTGAGCTATGCCCTCCGGTAGTTCACTCGCAGAAACTTGCAAGTAAATCTGGAGTTCATCAGCATATAGAATGTGCTTGATGGTCCCACGATCACAGAAGTCTTTAAGGTCATTGATATAGAGACTGAAGAGCAAAGGCCCGAGTTCCGACGTCTGTGGTACACCTAAATTTGCCTCAACCCACGAAAAAGAACCATTTTTAGGTAAAACGCGTTGAGTACGGTCTTGTAAATACGATTTAATCCCCAGGAGTGCGGACCTCGAGAACCCGAGATCGCGCAGTTTGCTCAACAGTCTCGAAGGAGAGATGGTGTCGAATGCCTTGCTGACCTCGATGAGCAACGGCAAGGTGATCATCTTTCGATCAATGGCTACACGAATGTCGTCAGTCAATTTAAGCAAGCCTCTCTGAGTACTGCAATGTTGTCTAAACCCTGCCTGAAAAGGATCGAGAATGCTGGTCCTAGTTATTTGAGAGTGAACAATCTTCTCGAGCACCTTTGAAAAAAATACAGAGTTGGGCGATGGGACGAAAGTCCGAAACTGAGGATGGAGCTGAAATCTTTTTTAAAGCCACTAAGTGTGCCCTCCTCCAGATGCCTGGACAGACCCCCTGAGCAAAGGATGAGTTGTATAAACGAACTATATAATTCCCCAACACTGGCAGGGACTTCACTACAACACTGTGCGTTATGTCATCCCCACCCCTCTTCTGTGATTAAAAATGAGATATGGCGAGAACTACATTCGGGAATGAAACGGGTCGACAAGGAAACGATCATCCGATGTGGACTGTACAATATCCATTACAATATTTATATTCTCGTTGGGTGCGACTGACACACCCGGAAAGTGAGAGCTTAGCTCCTCCAGGGTGAAACGATGCAATTCCTCCTTGCTTTTGGGTAAGAGGTCGAGATTACGCATTTCCCTCCAAATATCTTTCTTATGATCAAGAGCGTCAGAAAGTTGATTTCTAAGATAGGAGGTACGCTCTTGATTCATACGCATCTCGATCTCGTTACGTAAATAAAGAAATTCATCCACGAGCACGGCACTCCAGGTTTTTTGGTACCGTCTATGCGTAGCGTCACGTTTGTTGATGAGTAGTTGAAGCTCCGAGCCAGTCCATGAGGCTTTCGCTCTACGAGGTGTCACAGTTTTCAATGGAGACAATTCATTAATAGCCTCGAATAGATTGACACTCAAACATTCAAATGCCTTATTAATGTAGAAGTCAGACTCTAAGGTATTTGTGGGAAAAGTTGACCAATAGCAGTGACAAAAACTCATTCAGCTCAGTCGAGTTTATCTTACTCTAGCTTCGAAAGCTGCAAGTCTCTTTAGGATGAGACAGAGCATGAATACCAATGGTAGCGTTAATGATATTGTACCTGCTACGAAAAGGCGTCAGACTATTCTCACAGTCGAGTACCGTATGGTTATCTTGCACAAGCATTATGTCAATCCATGTATGAGATGTATCGGTATGATGCGTCGGGTCGTGCTGGATGATCTTAACTGAGAGTTCGTCAGCTAATCGCTGAACGAACTCCGATTCACCAGTAGTCGATATCAGATCTGCATTCTGATCACCCATAATCAACTTGTGGCTGTAATTACCACAAATGTCTCTCAGAGAACTGAGGAAGTCAGGATCGCAATTAAAAGCTATTTTTGGAGGCCGATAAATAACACTAACTAGGATTGGTGGAGTCTTATCTTTATGAACCTCACATAAGGTGAATTCAGGAATACCTGGCTTACCTGATCCTGTGCTATTGGATTTAGCAATGATCTTAACTTTATAATCATCTTGTGCCTGTAGTTACCATTAAGGTCTTTCAGCGTACTCAGCAAATCATGATTACTAGTAAAAGCTGCTTTAGGTGGGCGACAAATAACGCCCACAAGGATTGGTGGCGTGTTGCCCTTTTGAATCTTGCAAAAAATAAATTTAGGAATACCTGGTTTACCAGGTTCTGTGCTGCTGGATTTACAAGAACTTTAACCTTGTAATCTATACGAATATACAGGGCAACACCGCAACTATTTATGTTTCGATCTTGACGCAAAACACTAAACCCATCGATCTGAATGAGTCTATCATCGACGACTGGGCCAAGACACGACTCGGTGATCCCGAACAGGTGGTAGGACGGATTATTGCTCAGAAATTGACGGACTTGCCCAATGTGAGCTCTGAGAGAATTCACATTGAGAAAGCTCGCTCTCGATCCCCTCTCTTTCACTCCTCCAGCAGACCCCCGCTGTAGTCAGGCGGTAGGCACAGCCGCACCACCAGTCTTAGGTTGGTCAATCTCCTTCTCAGCATGATGCTGAGAAGCAGAGTGATCATTCCCTGCAAGGTACGCATTGGCAATGGCCCGCAGATCAGCAGCAGAGGTGAATACATGAGCGCGTTCAGTCCCCGTCTTCCTAACCAAGAATCTGCCACCACTGTGTCAGATGTACTGAAAGCCAAGCCCTAAAGCTAACTGTATAAGGCTTAAAAATTCCCTGTAAACTTCTGGATGAAATAATTCATTAATAAAAATTTTCCTTTCTGGCAAGTGCGAAGCAGACTCCGAGCCAAGCGGAATAGATTTGATATTTGCTGTAGCAAGATAATTATTTGAATAAGTGCGCTTAACGCGAAGGATAGCATTTACACGCTTTCTACTGGCGAGGCGAACCACACAAGACGGCGGTGGCCTCGTTCTCGACACCTTGCCACTCCCTGATTCTTCTCCCTGCCCTCCGCTCGCACCCTGAGGCTGCAGGGCACTAGCCCCGACATCTTCCTCCCTATCAAGTGCAGGGAGGGCAGTGCTAAGTACTGCGAATGTCACATTCTGCAGATTTGCAGCAGGAGATGCGTCATCAATAATACCATTAATAAGTAATTCGCATTACTCATCACTATTGCCAGTGGGCGCGCCACAATTCTCATGATGCGAGCGGTAGGACGGTACAGAATTTATTCTGGAGCCTAAGGAGACGAAGACCTATGACGCTTTATTAATATTTTCATTATCATTATGATTAATTAAATTAATATTATTATTCTTTGAATGCTTATTCGAGAGCGAGGCATCGTCAATCATGGTCGATATCTTGCGCAACATTGTATTTATGAGTCTTTTAAAATGGAGTTTTCGTGAAGCAACATAAACCGATCATTGTGCTGGCACTCCAGTTGGGATGATTGCAACTCTAATTTTCACTCAAGAGACGAGACTTGCGTACTAAGATTACTTACCAGCTGATTTGCTGCTGGTGTGTCAGCTGTAAAGTTCAAAGTAATACTATCAACTCTCCGCTCAATCCGAGATTCAAAATCAGCCAATGTTCTCCCGAGTAATTCATACTGCGCCCCAACAAGATCGACCATGGTTGATGACACGCTCACATTCGCGGCGGAGGTATTACACTCATTAAAATTATTATTACAGGCTGTCATCCTAGCTGGCGTCGATGTGAAGAGCAATGATGAGGAAGAAGGCGCCTGCACACCGACAAGCCACCATTCATCTCCAAGTATGCTCCCGCTCTCTCTGCTACCACTGAGCGCTTCCCCTCGCGGGCTGCTGGTATTGCCGTTGTCAAGTAGAGGGGCAGGCATGGTCTTAGGTGGGAGCAGTGGTTCGTCTCTCGACAGCGTGTTATGCCCGCGCGTGTTTATGATCACACTTGCTCGCTCAGACTCGGTCACTCTCTATCGCTCTCTTTCTCTCTCTGGTGAGTAACGTAGACACGCGTACATTATACTACTCCGTTTTACTTTGTCCATAAGTTTTTTCACATTCCATTTGGAGTTGAGATTCTTTTTGCAGACTGAGCGGCCTCCTCACTTGCTCAGGCTTTTTGGAGCAACGAAAGCACGGCTCTAACTTTGGGCCAGGGAGATCGCTTTTAAATCTGCCAAACTAAGCGTTGCTTCGCTTTGCTGTCTCGGCATCTTTGCTCTCACCGACAGAAGGCAATGAGAAAGCGGTCCTCAATCATTTGTGACGGTCAGAATTATCCAGCTGTTTCAACAATTGGACTCTAGCATCGGCAGTGACTCTACTCTACCTGACTGTCTCCGTTGCTGATACTGCCGCTGCTGGAAACTGAGCAGTGTGTGTGTAGCGAGAGTGATTTAAGTGTAATTTTCGTAGTAGCTTTACAAGATTTTGCTAACGTTAAGCAGTTTTACTGCACTTCACAGCAAAATCTCGGTGTTCGAGTGTATTATTACACAGTGTTTGTTCTGTGATAAACAAGCTTGAAGCTCTGATTGTATAGATTGCATAAATTGGTCGTTTTATATAAGTGTGTGTATGTGTGTGTGTAGGTACATGTGTGTTATATAGTATAGTACAGAGCGCCTATTAGGTAATTGAGAGTATGTGTGATGATGTATATATTTATGAGTACAGGTGTCGCGCGCTTCAGTAGTGTTGGTAACAGTCTCTCAGTGTAGTAAGAGTGTAGTCTATTTTTAGATCTAAAATGGATTTACTTAGGCCTGATGTTGTGCTCCCTGTAGACTGTCGAGCGGCGTGAACATGGTGTATTTGAACGAGAGGCGCGTAGAGTCTCGTTCTCTTTTACTCTTATTTTATTTATGCAGTGACCAATTAATAATCGATTGTATGTTGTAATATTTTTTAGCTAAGTCAAATTCACAAACGACTAAACGTTGTATCTTTGTATCTTATCTTCACAATATTTTTCATAGAGGCTGCGCATTGCTAAGTGATAAAATTATTATATGCGTTATAAAAATCATATTTTAGTAATCTAGGTTAGACTCTCTCTGATTTAGTTACTTTTGGCATATATTAGATTAATTTACATATGATAACTCCAATCATGAGTCAATCGATGATTACCCTAGCGTGACCAGCTGTATGCACTGCAAACAACGTTTTGCCCTTGGAAGTAAACGCGTCAAGTGTAATGGCTGTGCACGCTCGTTTCACACTTGCCTTAAAAAATTGTTAAATTCAGCAAAGGGTCAGGACTGCTGTCGGCGTGCGTTCTCAATTCCATATACTATAGCTAGCCATTTGGGTCCAATACTACCACGTCAAGACGATCAGGCGGTAACTCGTTCTTCGAAATTTGACACTTTTCGAGCTTTTGACCCGAATCAGTCTAGTTCTTCGATCGTGTTGCCCGCGTTTGGAGAATTGAGAGCAGAACGTAAAATTCTAAATTCAAACGATACAGAGCAATTGGACAGTTTTAGTGTGAATTCCATTCAGCATAGTGAGAATTCTATTCACCATAGCGACATGGCGGATAGTGGGCAGGTACCTGCATGGATTGTGGCTTTCTCTGCTAGGTTTGATGCCTCCCAAGCTATTATTAATCAGAGATTCGACGCATTAGACGCCAAAAAGACACCCACGAGGCCAAAGCAAATGAGCAAATTGTGGATATTCGAAAGGAGCTGCACGATTCTGTGTCATCATTGCGTACTGAATTTCTGCGAGCCCCTGTAAGTGCGCCTACATCGCAGCGAGATACATGTGAGATTCTTCTCACAGGAATACCTCGTACGCTCTCCCTCACGGATACACAGATCATCACATGTGTTCTCACATTCCTTGGAGCTGGCGTGATTCGCCCCCTCTATCTGATAATGTTGAGAATGCTGCCGTGTCAAGGGGCAGGGGTCTTGCTATTCGTTTCGCATCTACCGCTGTTCGTGATAAGGTAGCTTCCCTATCTAATAAACTCAGGGGTGCAAACTCCACGATTGTTTTTGGCTCGGTCGGTGACACCAATATCTTTCTTCGTCCTCTCTGGCCAAAGTGCACCTACGAACTCTATAGGAAGGCCTTAGCCCATTGTCGTAATATCAATTACTTCAGACATTTCATACGTGAGTGTACAGTATTCGTGAGACAGTCAGTTAAAGGACCTTTTACACCCATTTTTTCAGAGGCTGATCTTACAGCATTAACCCCTCTTGCCCCCCTCCTTCTCTCACATGAGGACTAAGGGGCCTGCGCAATTTCTCTCATGATTGTCCCAAAACTGTATCGTCCGTCTCTCAGATTGTTATATGTCATATTAATGTTAATAGATTACTCTCTCACATGACCCAACTAGAGGCCTTCGTGGACCCCTTATCAAATGATATAATTGCCGTCACAGAGACCTTTTTATCCGATGATGACCTTGATGCGCCAGTCCACCTCGAAGGCTATCACTTTTTGAGAAATGATCGGGTTGGTAGGGCGGGTGGAGGAGTAGGTTTATATGTGTGTGACTGTTATGAGACAGAGTTCCTATTCGCGTCTGACCCGCAGTTTGACAACACACCGGAGCTTCTATTGGTCTCTGTCACTTACGGTCCCTCTCGTTTCCTTTTGGGGGTAGTCTGCAGACGCCCACACGCAGCGTACCCACACTACTTTTTTGAAACGGTTGCCAATCTTGCTCCTGACTTTAAGGCGATTATAGTGACTGGAGACTTTAATATTAATCTTGCGGTTGATGACGCGCCTTCCTCTCGCCTCAGAACCTATTATGAACAACTGGATCTGAAGTTAGTGCCATCTGACCCCACACATCATGCAGTTACTGTTAACGGCGTCTCGCATACCTTACTTGATTTGTTTCTGGTCCATGATCTTGAATGTATTAATAGTTTTTCTAAGACAGATGCACCTTTTATCGCAGGTCATGACCTCATTCAGATCTCCGTTGATCTTAACTGCCAACCGCGTGACCTAAGGGTTATTCAGTCGCGCTGTTTCAGTAAAATCGACGTGCATGTTCTGTCGGTTCACCTATCGTCTCTCTTCGACAGTCATACTCAGTGCTTGTCTGTTGACGAATCCGCTTGTGCCCTCTCAGTCTTGACTCTTCGCGCCTTTGATGACTTGGCACCCTTGCGCCCTCTCACCATTATACCAAAGCGCAAACCTTGGGTTTCACGAGAGATTCTATACTTAATGAAGGAGAGAGATAGGGCATACTGCAGAGCTGTACGTTCAGGATCAACATTTGATATCGCCCACTACCGTGAAACCAGGTCTAGGGTCTGGAATATGCGGATACGACCAAAAACAAACATGTCTCTGAGCGGCTTTCATCAACGATGTCGCAATCAGAGAAGTGGAAGGAACTTAAGAAGATGACCTTCAGACAGTCTAACCATCCTTCCCCGCTTGCCCAATTCTCCTCCACAGATCTTAATGTGCATTACGCTAGTGTTTCAAACAGATCCCCACCTCTCACCTTGGATGACCTGGCCTCAACATTAAACGACACCTCATTGTGTGGCTCATCCCATCCCACATTCAATCTCACCCCAGTCAGCGAGGAGATGGTTCGAAAACTTCTCTTAGCCTCTCACTCGAGTGCTCAGGGATCCGACAAACTCTCCCTCAAAATGATGGTTTTGGGAGGGCCTCCATTTCTTCGAGAACTTACTTCTCTCATTAATAAATGCATTGCTGAGTCGCATTTTCTAGCCTCATGGAGAGAAGCGATACTTCGTCCTATCTCTAAGATCGCAAGGGTTGCCACTCCCTCTGATACTCGTCCAATCGCTCTTCTCCCGGCTGTATCAAAAATCTTTGAGAGAATTATTTATAACCAGCTCACTGAGTTTCTCACCACTCACAAACTCCTGCACTCGAGGCAGGCCGGTTTTAGGAAGGGACATAGCACTCAGACTGCTCAGATTAGGGTTATTGATGATGTCAGGCAGGCAATTGACAGGAGGAAAATATCTTTTCTCCTATTTTTCGATTTCTCCAAAGCCTTCGATACTGTTTCGCACACTCGATTATTGCGGAAACTCCGAACTATGTACTGCTCTGATGACTTCATTGCTCTCATCTATAGCTATCTTTCTGGTAGGAAGCACGCGGTGAGGGACGATGACGGTAATGTTTCAGAGTGGATCTCCATCAGTGCAGGTGTCCCACAGGATAGTATCCTTGGCCCACTACTTTTTGCTATTTATATCAACGACCTACCTTTGGTCCTAAAGTACTCTGAAACAGTGATATATGCTGACGACACCCAGATGTATCTATAAGTCTTGCCGTCTGACTTCCACCGTGGTGTTGACCTGATTAGTGCTGATGGAAACGCTATCGCCGCCTGGGCCCTTGAGAACGACTTACTCTTGAATGTCAATAAGACCAAGGTCATGGTGGTGGATAGTTCTTCTTACATTTCTTCTCTTGACTTCGATCAGCTTGAAAGAGTGACTATCAATGGTATCGATCTTCCTTACGAGAGGTCGGTTACTTCGCTAGGCCTTATTATAACACCTACCCTTAATTGGCAGCCCCATATTAAAAGAATGATAAGGCGCGCGAACCGGTCTTTGAGGAGTTAGCGCCGGTACAGTAAGTCCCTCTCTAGGGGCCTCCGTAAGGAACTCGCTGAGAGCCTTGTTCTCTCCTGCCTTGATTACATATGTGTCCTCTATCATGACAAAGATAAGAGTAGAAATCTGGATCTACAGCGTCTACAGAATGCTTGTGTCCGATTCGTGGTGGGTGGCATTGGTGGACGTGACCATGTCACCCCGCATCGACTTGAGTTGGGTTGGCTCTCTGTGTACTGTAGACGTGAATATTTTGTTGGGTCTTTAGCATTCATCAGCATCGCCGATTCCAATCCACCCTATATCGCGGAACGTTTTACAAGATTGAATGCTGATGTCCATGTTCGTTCCTCTGCTCGCCTTCCCCCGCGAGCCTTTATCTATCCCCCTATACGCACGGCTGCTATGAAGGGATCTTTTATTGTTACAACGTCTGATCTAATAAATACGCTTCCCCCACCATCATTTATCCCAAGCGATATATTATCCTGTAAGAAGGTTTTTTACGCTGTACTACTTGAGCGTGATCGTCAGGACTGGGAGAGGAGGCGCTTGTAATTACTCTCTGCGCTGGTCAAACGTACTGCTTCCCCCCTCGTCTTGCGGCTGTCTGTACCACTGTGGGCATTGCGTACATTGTTTGTATTTTATAGGATTGTAGCGTGCAATGCGACTATAAAAAAGCGATGTTTTGGTTATCAATTACTTGTACTTAATTTTAATTTTATTACATTTTATTTATATCAAACTGTTAAAAGAGAGCGAAATTTAATTTAATTCTATGAATTATATGTATGTATTGTAGTATTTGGGCCAGATGGGGTTGTACCCTAAGGTCCCTCAATAAAAATTTTACTCTACTCTACTCTACTCTCTCCCGCTCACACTCACGCTGTTGGCCTTTGTTTTGGCTTTTACACTGTTACTCGCAGACATGTTGATGTTAACTTTGCCGCGACATTCCATACAGATAGACATATATTTTCATGTCTTCTGTGATTTAATATTAATTAGGCATGAGGTGTGCCCACTTCGATTACACTGTGTGCACTTTGCAAGTGCAAAATTACTGCGCGATTGCCTGCTGCAGAAGGCACAAGTCCTCGTCTGCTCCATTTAAATATACTATATATATGTACAATGAAAGTTTGTGGGATTCTCTTGGTTTCTGGGATATACACTGCGCAACAAAATTATCGCAAAAAAATTTTTCATCGAAAAATTGACATTTTTCAGATGCTTGTAACTCGGTCAATTTTCATCGTATTGATATAATTTTTTTTTATTTTTGTAGGGAATTATGTGCACTTTCAGGAAAAAATGATATCCAATAGCTGCGAGACAATGCCACATTGCTATGTCTTAATCAGGTCTACCAACTTTTTTTCTTAAAAAACGCAATAGTTTGCCCGTTTGCCTGGATTACCAAAAATCTTTTTTCAAAAAACCACAAATACCATATTAAAGTACACTTTCCAACGAGTATTAAAAAAAAAATTGACCCTCTACGATTTTTTTTGAGCGAGTTATGCCATTTTAAAGATATTCCTATGTTTTAGCCAAATACCGCCAACATCAGCATTACCCGATACGTAGCCCTGAAAAATTATCAGATTACATTTAATAAATTCGTGCCCCGGGAGCTATCCTAAACCCTCATAAACCAAGAAACCACATTATTTTTTTTAAATTAATCCACGTAAAGTGTAGCTTTATTTAAAATTACACCACTACGTTTTCGTTACATTTAACATTGCAGCTCCACACTTTTGGTAAAATTACCAACCCTACCGACCAATCAATTAAAAAAAAATAAAGTTAAAATTTAAGCGGCATACTGGCCAAGAGTTAAGGCGAAAGATCATTTAACATTAATTTTACTATACAGCGTACAGTAAAATTAATAAGCTAAATAAGCGGGACTGAGTCAAAGCGATATATCCAGAAGAATGGGGTTTCATCGCTCAACAGTGTCACGCGTTTTTAGTCGGTATGAAGAAACAGGTTCTTATCGCCGGAGGTCTGGTCAAGGTCGACATAGGATTACTCCGAATCAAGGCAGATTGCGCGTCAAATTGGGGATAATGCTTTACCAGGCAGACGAATTAGCGCTCAGACGATAAGGAGACGCCTTCATGAAAGGGGTTTGAGATCACGAATTCTTGCTAGAGTGCCTAATTTAGAAGCAGTTCACCGACGAGCTCGTCTAAATTACGCCCGTAATTATCGACATTGGACACCTAGAGAGTGGAGACATGTGTTTTTTACAGACGAATCTCGGTTTTGTCTCTACGGAAACGATGCTAGGATTCGGATTTGGCGACGTAGATGAATACGTTTTGCACCGCATCACGTTGATCCAACTCGAGCGTTTGGTGGAGGATCCGTTATGGTATGGGGTGGAATATCAATAAACCATCGATCAGATTTAGTGATTATCCCACCCCCAGGACTAACAGCGGGACGTTACATAAACGAAGTTTTACGTCCTCACGTAATTC
>UELU01140365.1:0-24077 GCA_900490025.1 Megastigmus dorsalis | reverse complement strand
AAGGGGGGGGGGGGGGGGGGCGCCGCGGCTCACCCCGCTGGAGAGCAACTGGCAGCGCGTGGAGGCTACGTTCATAGAGGCCAGGACAATCTACTGGGAGGCCGCCGGGCACAAAAACGAAGCTTTCGCGGCCCTCGACGCCTTCATCAGGAACTTCGCGAGTGGCGAAAAGAGGGCCGGCCGGTGGGTCTCCCAGGTGCAAAAGCGCCGGGATGAATTAGCCGACCTCGTGGCTGTCAAATTCAAAAGGGCCGAGGAAACAGCCCGCCCCGAGGAAGCGGCGAAGAAGCTCCGCCAAGCCCAGAAGGAGAGACAGGAGAGGCAGAGGCTGGCGACGCCGTGGCCCATGCCGAGCGCGAGCTGGAGCTCACCCGTCGAAGGGAAGCTGCAGCGAGGGAACGGCTAGAGGCCGAAGGCCGAGAAGAAGGCCGAGCTGCACAAGAGAGCCGCCAGCCACCCTACCAACAATATCGGCAGCCAACGGCGGGCACTACGCCCCCAAAAGCCCTCGAGGACAAGCATTCCAAGCGGCACTGCCAGAAGTGCGGGCACTTGGGGTAAGAGAGCCGCGAAAGTGCCCCAATAAGGCAAAACACCGCCACTACTAAGAGGCAAGCCGTAGAAGAAGCCGCTGGCCGGGACTCTCCCAACTCCCAAAGAGTTTAGTTTGGTGGGCCCTCCCAGGCCTAAGAGACTTTTTTTTGTAAATATCTTTTTTTTTAATTAAATACTTTTGTAATTTTTTTTCTCTTCTTCTTCTCTTCGCCATATAATATTTTGCTAATAAACGCACCCTTATAATAAACTGATTGCTTATTGGCCCCAGGCAGAGCACCCCTAGGCCTAGAGCCACTCTTCCCTGTTCCCTATGCGTAACGGCCGTGTCGCTATCCGGGGGTACGCGACGCCTGGAGGGAGGGTGTACGGCAGAGCGCGTTCGAATTCCACTCGTGAGCGGAACAGCGCGTACGAGCAGGCGCGTGCGCGAGAGAGAGAGAGAGAACGAGGAAGGAGGCCAGGCGGAAGCGGCCGTACTGTCTTCTTCTCACCGTGTGAACGCCACGTGCCACGCGATCGCTCCCGTGTGGGCGAAGATAATGCAAGCGGTGTGAGTGCCAGAAAGCGCAGTGGTGGAAGCACGAAGCCCCCTCACCTTCTCTTCGTCCCAAGCGATCCAGGAGCGGAGCCTGCAGCGCGAGAGCTCGAGGGAAAGCCCCAGCAACTCCACCGTCCGAGCGCACGAGCCGCGCACGAGCCACGAGAGAGAGAGAGAGACACCAACTCGCCGTTCGAACAAGGGCCCGAAAAGTAAGGGCGGCTTTTCTTCTTCTCGATCGATTATCCCGTCGTGAATGCCAGGGAGGACGCGCACTGGCCGACGGTGACGCGATTAATACAGGTTACTCATCGAGGAGTAACCTGCGCGTGAAAAGCGGCGCCGGAGCTTGCGCGCGCATGTAAGCGAACTCAGCCCATTCTCCGTATCGTAATTTATATTGGAAGTTTGTATTTCTATTTTGTTTCCCCACTCGGTTGGAGTGTATTAGAATCACGTTCTATTGAGTATATTCATTTAATTTTATATGATCTAACCGAGTGAGTGTCATTTTGAGACCTCGCTCATATTCCTTTTCCCCGCATGCGCGAATACCGCCCTCGCCGATCGTGGCGAGCTGGCCAGCACTTACGGCTAGAAAGGCCGCTCGGTTTCGCGCTTTCGCGATTGTTTTCAGGTGCGAATCTCAAACACGAGAGAGACAGCGAGAACGGCTGTCTCTCACATCGAAAAGCCGAGAGGAAAACCTCTCGGCGTTGTTAACGGGTCCGGCGTTACAAGGAGGTGCGATTGCACCGGCGGCTAACGTCCGCCCGCACCTCCAGCCGCAACGAGGGAGCTCAGCTGTTGAGCAGCTGCATCACGCCATCCCTCCAGGGCAAGTCACCCTGGCCATTGCGGAACCCGTAGCAAGGACCCCGTTACAATGTTAATATTAATAATACCTTATCTGAACTGAATGATTGAACTTTAATATTTAAATTGTTAATTAATAATGTATATAAAAATGTTATTATAAAAGCATCTATCAACGCGTAAACTTTGCGTCATATTTTATAGCCTCTGCCAAATAAATTCGCGGTAGTTTCTGGTAATTTTCTCATAAATATTTTATTATACTGTGGATAGATTCAGAACACTGTAATTTACATATAAACTATTATATTTTCTAAGAAAGTTTTGAAATCTATAAAAACTACCTTTAAAAAGGTAAAACTTGTGGCTAGTATGATATTTTTTCCTCAGCAAAAATAAAATCTCTTAAGATACTGTATGTATGTATTCTCTTTTTGATAATGTAAAAATTAAATATATTTTTTGCTGCAGAACGTCGAATTCATATTTCTAACTAAATAATCAATTCTTGTTAACATTTTATATATTATTTTAATTTGGCTTCAAGAAAGTTATAAAATAAATAGAAATTGCTGTCAAAGCTTCTATTTGTCCCAGTAATGCACATTAGATAAACAATTTCTTATCAGTTTCCAATTTCTTATTGCAAAATTTGGCTAAAAAAAGTTATGAAATCATTTCAGAAATGTCAAGTATTCTTTTTAGCTTAGCAGCAATCTTAGCAGTTTGTAAGTCATTATAGTTGATATATTATTATTTTCTCTTTTTAATTTTGTACAATATTCTTTATCTTAAAATGACTATTAACATTCTTGGTGGAATGGCGTCAGGCAGTTTATCGGTAAGCTTACACTAGTTATAAGTACATTATTTATATTAGTAATAAATACTCAGTATATTTTAATTTTAGATAAGCTTACCATCTTAATAATATGTATTTGGAGACCTATAAAAAACATGATACTACTAAACCCACAAACAATGGAATTATTTTGCTACTTTATCGTGAGTGGAAATAAGAAGCAACGAAAATAAATTGACTGCTCAAATGGTTTATAAATAAAAAATATTTTTTATACTACATTTAATATTACTGGTCATAGAATAAATTGGGATGCGTTATGTTTCGATATGAATTTAGAAGTACTACATGTTATGCACTATAACGGTATACCTGCTGTTAGGTATATCAGTTATGTTACTTATTCCGAATTAATAATTAAACAACTTAATAGTATTTACTTAGTATGTAGGAAAGGGTTTAAATAAATCACTGATCAATTAATATAAAACAAAAATAATTGAATTAGTATTTATTCAAGGAATGAACAAAATTCCACGACTTGAGTGTTAATAGTTGAGCGCCAGCCGAGTTTATTTCTCGGCACGAACGAATACTAAGTTCTATGGCTAACTAGTCGCGAGACCCCTGTTCCGGCTGGCGAATTCAAGGTGAAGCCCGAAGTTCGAAGTTACGAGTTATTCACGAATCTCTAGTTTCGAAATACTAGTAGGAGAATTTAGTTTCGGCAAGATATGAATATTGATTTCGACACGACGCGGCGATACGACCGACACTCACTCGCGTTCTTCCACCACGTTTCGCGATGTATCTCACACTTGATTTCTCGACACTGAAATCAAGTGTTAGCACAACAATATCTGTGCAACTTACGTTTTTGATGTACAACGACGTTGAAGCCTCTCAAGATTTCGATAAATAGCGATGGTTGCAACGTAGGTCGAGTCTCGACTTCATCCCCTTGAGGCAAGTCCACTTGACTCGCCTGCGCGACATATCGCTTAATCTGTTCAGCATGGACGGGCTTGATCAGCTGTCCGTCCATATCTTTAAGCTCGTAGGTATTAGATCCTAGCTGGGCCGTTATCTCGTACGGACCAGCAAATTTAGGAGCTAGCTTCGCGCTCAACCCCTGAGCTGCTGAGGAAAGAATCTTATTTTTCTTCCATACTTTGTCTCCAACTACAAAGTCAGCTGGCCTCCGACGTGCGTCATAATAGGCAGCCTGGCAAGGTAATGAACCAACTTTCATTAGCAAGATAAGAAGGGAAGTAATCGATATCACGCTCTGCTCTCGACAAATCATCAGATACGTAAGGGATTGGCGCGTGCATGGAGATCCTTCTCTTCCTGATCATGCTCAAATTATTATACTCTTTCAGGCGTGCTGAACCCGAGGGAGATAATTATAAGGAACCCAAGACTTACAAACTGGGCTGCATACAAGTATGATGTAAGAAGAAATCTCAAAGACTTCTCAAAAAGAATCAATACTAGGGCTGAGATAGATGCAGCGGCAGAGTGCCTGCAGGAAAGCATAATCGAAGCTTATGATACTAACTGCCAACCAAAAAAAGTAAGAAGCAGTCATGAAGTACCCTGGTGGAATATACCGGTTAGAAAAAATGAAGAAGAAAGTTAGATCCCTCTTCAGCTTAGATCGTAGGAGAAACACCGAAGAGAGCTGGTGAGGTTGGCGTGAAGCGCAAATCAACTACAGGAAACTTGTAAGGACAGCTAAAGATGAAAGCTGTAAAAACTTCTGTACAGATATAGAAGCAGGAAAGGAAGCGGCAAGACTCAACAGGGTTTTGGCCCGTAACCCAGAAGTGTGGCTGAGTGCCATAAAAATCCCATCGGGAGAGTTCTCGACATCGGACGAGGAGACCCTGACCTGCTTGGCTGAATCCAACTTCCCGGGCTTTATAAAGAACGGGAATTTGAGGGAGACAATCAAACACACCAGGTGCTAACCGGTGGCGTCAATCCAGACTACTGGAGACTCACTTACGCGATTTTCTCTCCGGAGAAGGTTAGGTGGGCCATAGAATCCTTCGAGCCCTACAAATCTCCGGGGACGGACGGGATACTTCCTGTCCTGCTTAGGGAGGGCCTGGAGGAGATCGTCGGCCCCTTTGTTAGGCTTGCTAGTGCTTGTCTGGTTAGAGGGCTTGTACCGATGGCTTGGTGTACATCTAACGTAGTATTCATCCCCAAAGGAGGAAAGGAAAGCTACACTACAGTGAAGGACTTCAGACCAATCTGTCTAACATCCTTCATGCTAAAAACGCTTGAAAGGCTAGTAGATCGCTTTATCAAGGACAACATTCTCACAAAACAACCTCTATGGAGAGACCAAAGCGCGTACATGGAAGATCACTCTACAGAAATAGCTCTGTACACGGCCGTATCCCTAATCGAGGAGCAACTAGAGGAAGGTGGATATGCGGTGGGGGCATTCCTTGATATTAAGGGAGCCTTCAATAACGCTACCACTGACAGCATATGTGCAGCGATGGAGGAGAAGGAGATCCCTGGGATGGTGATAGACTGGATCTAACATATGCTGCGGCACAGGAAACTAATGATCACAAATGGTGACGTTTCCCTAACAGGCACAGTCGAAAGAGGTTGCCCGCAGGGGGGAGTATTATCCCCGACCTGCTGGAACACCGTGGTAGACGGCGGACTGAGGCACGTTGCGGAACTAGGATGCCATGTTATCGGCTAGGGTGACGATATACTCATAATATTCAGAGGAAAGTTCTTGAACACACTTCTGGACCTCACGGAAACCGCACTTAACTCTCTAAGTAAATGGTGTACAGATAAAGGACTCTCTATAAACCCGAATAAGACCGAAGTGGTCCTTTTCACCAGGAGGTATAAAATTGGACCAATAAGGAATCTAATCATGGAAGGTCAGGAAGTCATACTGAAAGACCGGGCCAAATACCTGGGGGTTATCCTAGAGAGGAAACTGCTATGGAAACCGCAGATGGAGGAACAGAGCCGCAAGTTCAATGCCACGTTCTGGCTTTGCAGGCGAGCGATAGGTGCGAACTGGGGTCTCAGTTTCAAAACAGTTCTATGGATCTTTAATGCCATACTTAAATCCAGGCTAACTTATGCGTCGGTGGTATGATAGAGAAGAACGGAACTCAAAAACGCGCAGATTAAACTGGAACACCTACGTAGACTGATTCTTGGGGCCGCGACGGGGGCTATGAAAACGGCACCCACGATGGCTCTGGGAGCACTCCCTGAGGTGGCACCATTCCACCTTACAATTAAGGCAGCAGCCTGTAACGCATCCAGTAGACTTAGGGTCTGCGATAGATGGAGACAGAAAGGTAAGCACACAATGTTACCATTCAACGAAGAAACTCACCCAGCATGGGGTATAAGAACCGACAAGATGCCAATCAGATACATCTTTGACAAGAAGTATCGGATCAATATACCATCCAGAGAAGAATGGCATGGAAATAGGATCCCTGCTTCGACGACCGGCGATGCTTGGTTCACAGACGGAGCCTCGAAAGAGGGTAGGTCGGGAGCAGGAGTGTACCAGAGACGCCCAGGGAAGGGTGTTTTAATGCCATTGGGGACATACAGCACCATTCTATAGGCAGAAATAATGGCAATTCTACGCTGTGCACAAGCAGCACTAGAAGACAAAAAGCAGGACCGTGAGGCATACACACCGACAGTAAGGCGGCTCCAGCTATGCTAGGACGCATCAAGGTGTCATCCATGCTGCTGTGGGAATGCATTTCGACGCTGAACGCCCTGGCTGGCTTAAGAGGTGCAACTCACTCTCTACTGGGTTCCAGGGCACTCGTGAATAAAAGGTACCGAAATAGCGGACGGGCTGGCCAAACTTGGAGCAAGGGAAGCCCTGATTGGTCCAGAACCAGCAATAGGAGTGCATGAATCCTTCTTCAAGGAAGTGGTTTCTGGATGGGTAAACGAACAACACACCTTGGAATGGCGCAGAACAAAAGGGTGCAAGCAGGCGAAGACTCTTATCGAGTCCAACGTCAGGCTGGACTGCTCCCAGCAGATGAGGGGTCTCGGCAGAGCTGAAGCCAGAGTACTCACACAAATTGTCATAGGTCACTGCCATCAGAGAAATCACCTTCACAAGAGGAGACTTTGTGACAATGAAACATGCAGATGGTGCGGTGCGATAAAGGACACCGTGACACATATTCTATGTGAATGTCCGACCTTATCGGAACGTAGGAAAGAGAAGCTGGGAACAGACTTCTGTAATTATGAATTCATACAAAAACTAGATGTGAGGATGGTGATAGACACTTTCGTGTTTTTAACCACTCAACCTAGTCCACAGCCCTGAAGAACCAAACTCTCCCGGGCAACGTTGAGTGAAGGTCGATGGTTGGAACCATGCTGGTCGGAACAGGGCGGGGAACTCAGGGCACTACATTATCCCAGTAGGGGCTAGTGAAGGTCGAAGGACGTAACTTGCGCCTTAAGGGATGATGGGGGATGCAGAGGCCAATTGCCTAGGCATCGGGGGTCAACTTGGAGTCCACCAGAACATACAAATAATAATAATAAAATAATCTATTATTATTCTCGCACAGGTACTAGATCTATCAGCAGTTCTTTGATCTCATGTAATTACCCTTCATTTTCATTTCTTCTTTATCGTCATTATTATATCTTTAGTTTGTGACGTGGGAACCACGCTACTTAAAACTTAAAATATTAAATATAAAATAAACCCGAGCAAGATCAGTGAGTCCCACGACCGATATTCGACGACACCACCGAGCCGAAATCTAATTTAAAATTCAATGTGTAACTGCGAATATTCTTTTTTTTAATGTTTTTTCGATGGAGCGAGCACGAGAGCGAGAGAGAGAAAAGACACTGAAGTGACAGGCCAGGCCTGCACGAGAGCGAGAGAGAGGAAACACGAACCGGCTTGTCAGGGTTTTCCTGGCCGTCCACGGCCCCCGATGACGACGTGCAATGGAAGGCTCCGTTGCTGGCATCTCGGAGGCACGTCGACGACGACCCGGCCCACCGACGACGACGACCATCAGAAGATACAAAGACGACGACGACAAGAGAGAGAGCATGCTGTTGAGAGAGAGAGCGAGAGAGAGATAGCGCATGCTACGGCGCGAGAGAGATAGAGAGCGCGGAGTGAGATTAAGAGAGTAGACTGTAGCTAGAGAGAGGGAGACAGAAAGAGAGAGATAGCTAGTAGAGGGAAAATACGTAGGCCGTAGCGTGAGAGAGATAGAGACGGGGAAGGGCTACGAGAGTACGAAAGAGAGAAAGAGGAAGAGAATCAAATATTACGCAGTCAAAAAAGTGCGCGCGGAAGAGATAAGCGGGAGAAGAGGACATGAGCCAATGGGCAGCGACAAAGGCCGATGAGAGGCCGCGATTGGTGAGAAAGAGCGAAGGAAAGACTAGGTTCCCGATTGGAGTCGCGGATTGGCTGAGAGGAGTGGGAACGAAAAAGACGACGCCGAGGATGTTGGAAAAGACTTCCACCCGCTCATTCGCTGTTCACCCGTGATAGGAAGTAGACGCGATTTTCGTAGCCAACCGAGCCTTGAGATTGAGAAAGAGAGAGGGAGGAAGGGAAAGGAGAGCCGACAAAGCATCATGCACTACATCGATCGTTCCTTCGCGCGCGATTAAAGGACGGAGGGAATGAACGAGGCTGCATTTGTTGGTGCTGCAGTGGGCACAAAAACCCGACGGTGAGTGGTCCGCCATATTTAGTGAGTGCGCGTCTTGTCTTCGGGCAGCCGAGCCTCGCTACTGGGGGCGCCAAGAAGATATTGTTCGGAAAGAGAGAGAGAGAGAGAGAGAGAGAGAGAGAGAGGGAGAGAGAGAGAGAGCTAGTAAAGTGGACCGAGTGGAGCGAGCTACGACGAGATAACCTGGGAAAATCGGCGAGGGAGAGAATTCGCGGGAGTAGAGTTGCGAGGGAAGCAAGTGTGCGGAAAGATAGACACATGGTTTTTGGTTGTGGCGGATTTTCGTGCGAGAGAGAGGAAGAGAGGATAGATCTAGTATCTGTTTTAGTGAGAGAGAGAGAAATAGAGAGAGAGATAGGGAATTGATTATCGCGTGTGTGAGGGAGAGAGAGGTAGATTTATATAGTCTGTTAGAGAGAGAAAGAGAGAGAGCATCCGAAGATTATTCTTTAAACGTTATGGAGAGAGGGAGAGAGAGAGAGAGAGTAGATATAGAAGTAGATTCATTACGCGTATGAGATAGATAGATAGATAGATAATATTTATTGGGGCCGGGAGGTATGACCTTATTTAGCCCATTTGCAATATTTACAGCAGTAATATATAACAATATGCTTAATCAAAATAACGAAAATAAAAATTTAACAATTCAAAATAAAATAAAATGATAGTAATAAACAAATATAAAAGTAAAATAAAATAAACCATTTTTATGTTTGATTAGAATACTTTAGAGTGAGTTTAATGGAAGTGAATGAATTAAGAAATTTGCATCTTTGCGCTCTTGAAGTATAATCTACGTGATGAGTGATGAATGATGAAAAGCGGCCTGCTTCGGGTGGTGCTCTCTATCTCCCGTGCAGCCCCTCTGTGATGATCCTAAGCCTCCAGTCGGCCTTATCTCGCTGTAGCAGCTCGTCATGGAGGTTGGCCTTATACCTTGAGTAGTTAAGTGAAGGGCGGCGGTGTGTGGTCATTGATGATGTTGGAGGCCGTGATAGTGAATGACCGTCGCCAAGCTTCAGTACTAGGAGCTGCATAACAGAGAACCCTAGGAGGGAGCCGACTGGAGGAGCGAGCATGTACGTCAACATTCATACGCCGGAAGTTGACGGCCAATATGAAGAGTTCTCGGCGTCTGGCGGCAGAGAGACAGCCCAAGCTAATGCGGTGCAGGGTGACATGTCCGAAAAGAGGGATATTGCCACACACGAAGGGCACACACGCATTAAGTGATCGCTGAATCTTCGTGTTGCGAGTTTTGTCTAGATCATTATAGACAGCACAAGCGAAATCAAAATGGGGAAAAACCAGACTCTCAACTAGACCTTTTCTTAAAGTAAAAGAAAGGGAATGGCGGTGGTGCCTTGGAGAGCGTAGTGTACCGAAGACACGACCTACGATTTGATTGACATGGGAAGCCCAGTTGAGAGTAGGGGTGATGAGGACACCAATATTCTTTACTACGAAAGCGGATGGGATGGGAACCCGAACCCAACCGCCCTAGAATAGTAACTTTGGGGATGCTGTTAAGGTCGATACGAGAGATAAAGCACTCGCTGCCTAGAAGCATCACCTTAGTCTTCCCGAGGTTCAGAGAAAGGCCATTTTCAGCAGCCCAGGTGGCCACTGCCTCGGCGTCACGAGTGATCGACTCAATGCCCTCGCGTAGGTTAGCTGGTGGAAAAGAGTGATAGATCTAGGTGTCGTCTGCGAAGATCATGTGCCGTGAGACACTCAACACTGATGGAAGGTCGTTTATAAACACGATAAAAAGAAGAGGACCTAGGACACTGCCCTGTGGAACACCAGCCATGACCTTCAGCCGTTCAGATGTTGAGCCACCCGTGTCTATCACAGCTTGGAGCCTGTCATGCAAATATGCATGAAACCACGCGAGGGTCGCGTCAGAACACATCATGCGCTTTAGATTTTAGAGGAGGAGGCTGTGGGGGACCATATCGAATGCTTTGGAAAAGTCAAACAAGATAAGCGCAGTTATCATGCGCCTATCTATTGCCCTCCTAACATCGTCAAGAACCCCCAAGAGCGCCGACTGAATGCTGTGGCCACAGCGAAAACCTGCTTGTCTAGAGTCGAGGAGACCAGACGACTCCAGATGTCGAGAGAGCTGCTGATGCACGACACGTTCGACGGCCTTCGAGATCTCGCATAGCAGTGCTATGGGACGCATGTCAGACATGGATGACATAGCTGCCGCTTTCGTGTAAGGTGAGAGGAAGGCCCGCTTCCAAGACATGGGAAAAGTGGCCAAACTCAACGAGGAGTTGAAGATGGAGGAAATTGGCGCAACTAGAGAGGGTGCCACGAGCTTCAGCATTTCCGCAGAAATACCATCTAGGCCCGTGGCGCCGGAAGCAAACCTATTTATGGCTTAAAGTACCTCTCGATGCGATACCGTGGCGAAAGAGAAGCTTGCTACATCAGCAGCAGGGGCGTTCGCTATCGGAGAGGAGAGAATATTTAAAAAGGACTCGGGGGAGAGAGGAGACACGCCCGCATTAACGTCCATATAGTGCCTAATGAGGGCAGAGCTTGTGAACGTGGAAAATAGGAATACACGCGGAACACTGGCAATGCCCATTCGTCTAAGTTCACGCCATCTCGATGACTCGTCGGGCGCACTCTGAAGCTTTTTGCTGAAGTATTCGTTTTTGGCTGCATTTAGCCTATTAGTGATGCCGCTACGCGAAACCTTGAAGCGGAGAAAGTCGTCGTTTCCCGCCCGAGTATTTCGCAATACGGTATATAACCTGTCTCGCTCCCTCATGAGGTTTCGTATGTCAGCGGAGACCCAGGGTTTTCTTGATGTGGAGAGAGTGACCTCCCGAAGAGGAGCTATTTTGTTAAAAGTTTGAAGTATGGTGCCAGATAGGCGATCCACTAGTTCATTGAAGTTTAAAATTGTGACGGGCACATCGAAACGTAGTGGGTCCGAAGTGTATGGTGGTGAGTCTGGCATCGAGTCTGCCGTGAAAGCACAAGAGATGTTTTCGCGAATTGATGCAGTTAAAAGGTCTGGACTGATGCATTTTAGTGAACGTGTGAGAATGATTTTTTGTGCGTGCGGCGGTTTAAAAAACTTAAAACGTAAGTTGATGATATCGTGGCCAGCGATGAATGGGAACAAAGACTTGTGGTATGAAATGATTGAAGATGCGTCGTTTGTAATAAATAAGTCGAGCCAAGTATGTGAGTGATGATCTTGACAAGTAGCGTGGTGCGTAAGGTCGGAAGGGACCAAGTAGAGTGAGTGATTGTGTATGTGAGTGAGCAGATGGCGTGAGGCCGCATTTTGCATGGACAGATCGATGTTGAAGTCCCCGGTTATGATGATATTAGTGTAGTTTGGCAGGAAAGAGGAGAGTGTGCCAAAAAATAGTTCAGGATACGCTGCGTGCGGACATCTATAAACCACAGCAAACAAGAGCGAGCTATTTCCTGATTTAATTTCGAGAATAAGAAACTCGGGTGCATTCAAAAAGCATCGCTCTGAAGATGCTAATATCTTTATTTTTAGATAATCACGCACGTAGACGGCAACACCTCCTCCCTCCTTGCCAACTCTATCATGACGAAGGAGGTTGTAACCGGGTAGCTGACCGATGGAATTAGCGTCAAGTTCGCTGAGGAATGTCTCAGTAACGGCCAAGATGTCACACGATGTACCCAGAAAATGTGCCTCAATTAATGCAAAATGCGTTTTTAGCCTATTAACATTTATGTGAAAAACATTTTAGTCAGAAGTCCTGGATGGTGGCTGATTACCGCGGGAAAGAGGCTTTAACGCAGAGGACGGCAGACTCAGAATGCCTCATAAGTCCGCTTCGCTATGGACAGGTATGAGAGGACCATTTATCGTTGCTCTCATGTAAACCGTCAAGTCGCGTACAGTCGGTCTGGCGTAATTGAGCCATTTCTGTGCCTCGTAGGCCTTGCCAAGCAGTAGATGCAAACGTCTCGGCCAAAGAGCACGTAAATAAGGCGTTGCGCTACCGCCCTCTCCAAAAATATCGTTGCATTTACGGCCACTTAATTTAGATGCTTGTGCCATGAGCATGTTGCGTGCACCCGGAGTAGAAAGACGCAATTATATTAGATGAGAGAGGGACAGAGTCGCGGGGAGGCACTGAAAGGGGGGGTAGCCTCGATTGGCTGAGGGGCGCAGTTCGTGCAGAGCTCGAGGCACAACAATGCACACCTCTCAACGATACCAGTATATCTGACGAACAGTAATCTGAGTGCACCAGCTTTTTGCAGCCGATGCAAGGCAGCGCTTGACCCGTTTGTCTAGTGACTGGTTTGTGGCAAATAGGACACTTGACAGGCTGCTTCTTTATCATAACGATAAAAGAAGCATAGTTATACCCACGAAAAAGTGTTATTGGTGGGACTGGGGGATACCATTAATCAATGCTGGATGTATCCACTCCACCAGGTAAAAGTTTATTGCAGCCATGGAAGGCTGATGCAGCATAGAAAATACAAAAGATGTGGAATTTTTTCCAGCACGGAGGTACATGAGAGCGCGGTCATATATGTAGCCCGTTTCGTGCCCCGTCTCACGCGTGTCACAGTTTTGGCCTTCGCCACTTAGCGGGGGCCCTCGCAACAAGATGCGTCTGGTGCCATCTAATAGCCGTAATGAGAGATCATGGACTCAGGAAAGTTGGTCAAGCAGAACGTTTTCAAAGAGGGCGAAAAAGGCTACGACGCATGAAACCTGTGCGTGAGGAAGAGAGATAGAGAGAGAGAGAGAGAGAGAGAGAGAGAGAGAGAGAGGTAGATTTATATACTGTGTTAGAGAGAGAGAAAGAGAGAGAGCATTCCAAGATTATTCTATAACCTTTTTTTAGATAGGGAGAGAGAGTAGATATAGAAGTAGATTCATTACGCGTATGAGAGAGAGAGAGAGACGCTGAGGCCTGCAAGTGGCCATTATTATACGTATTGATTTTATTAGACAATATATCATATTATTATTATATGACTGTGTCTTTTTCTTTATTGTTATATATATATAACAATAATATATATATATAACAATATCCGGTGTGAGTGTGTGTTTTTCGCGGAGTAACACGTGCGTGAGAGAAAAAGAAAGTGAGAGAGAGAGAGAGAGAGAGAGAGAGGGGGGGAGGGAGAGAGAAAGAGAGAGACATAGCGAATTATAGCCGAACCCTGGGTGACTCGCGATTCTTACAGCTCAGCGGAACCTCCTTGGGGACAGAGCTCTCAAGGAAGTCGGGAGGAGAGCAGCTCGCCTGGCGCTCATCAAATTACAAATTCGGCGAGATGCATAGAACTATTGCGACCAGCGCAGGACTCCGGTGAGGTGCCCGGACTATAGGGAAAATTATATTAAATTAAACAGGGAGAAGGTTAAAGAAGAAATTGAATAGGAAAAAGGAGTTTTTTGAAGAAGAAAAAAATTATTTTTGCGCGTGTGTGAGTGTGTGAAGAGTGTGTGTGTGGCGTTGCGAGCGGTGGGAATCGTGGTTAGGTAGCGTGCGCAGCAGCGAGGCTAAAGTCGACCAAGATTTTTTTTTTGGAAATAAAATTTTTTTTGTGTGTTGGAAGTTTAAACCGACAAAGATCTTTCTATCGGTCTTACAGTCTAATCAATATTCACGGGCAATCAGATTGCCCTTGTTTACAATCACCCCCGAAGAGTCTGAAATAAACTTATATTTAACCCTGAAATAAACCCTCCTCAGGGACCTCCCTCGTCGCTACATCGTCACCTACAAGTACCGTGGTATCCGGAATTAGACGAGAGAGGGGAAGTGCCACCAACGACGACGACCGCGTTGCTGATGGAGTCTTCGTTCGAGCAAAGACCGGAGTTGGCACCGCGGAAGAGAAGGGGAAGACTACGGACGGTCATCCCGGAGCGGATTGTAGAACATCCGACGGAGACGGAGAGTAGCGAGTGTGAGGCACCAGTATACAGCGCCTCAACCACCATCACCACAACCACCTCACCACTTCTAACAGTCTCGAGCACCAACAGTCACACTGAAACCAAACTGACGTCGGTATTAAGCGATAAGAGGAGCCTACCACGAACCACGAGGACAGCACCGATCACAGAGACGGCGTTACAAAATATGGAGGGATTACCGCGAATGGGCCAGGAAATGGTGTTGACGAGAGAGAGCCAGAGGATGATTCCGTTTTCAAGAGGTCTACAGGAGGCATTGGCGGCGGAGTGGCAGTACCCGACGTGAAGGAGCCGAACATCCTTCATGACCCTGGGAGAGACGCAAGACGGAGGGGTTGGCACCCAGTGGCATATCGACCCTCCAACGGCAAGCACGTCACAAAGGCAGACCAGTCACAAGGAAACCCATTCGCAGCGTCACCAGCAAGAAATGACGTCGGGGAAACGGAAAGGCTGAGGAGAAGTAGCGATACACGGGGAAGCGAGAGAGCTCCAAATGGAATTGCTCCAGCCTTTGTCCCCAGAAATAATCGTCCAAGGTGGTAGAAGGAATGAGGAGCAGAGGAACCAACTGGTCGATCAGCGGAGAGTAGCGACTAGTGGGGAGGAGTTAGCGATAGGAGAGGAGGAAGAAGTCAGGAAGGAGAGAGAAGAGGGCCACGAGAGCACTCCTAAAGCACGCGATGAAGGGAGAGAAGTGATTAAAAGAAACAAAATCCAGAGGAGGAAAAGTCAGCGAAAAAGTAGGAAATCTGAGGTATAGGATAGCGAGAGCGAGAGCAGTAGTACAGATGGCGATAGGCAGTTGAGTAGAGAAGTGGAAAGGAAGCGAAATAAGAAGAAACAGAGAAAACAAAAGAAAAAGAGTGATAGCGAAGAGTTATAGCGAAGAGAGTGATAGCGAAGACAATAGCAGTAACGACGAGAGCAGTAGCGATGAATCAGAAAGGAGGGGGAGGAGGAAACACACACACACCACGAAAAAGAAGAAGAGTAAAAAGCGGAGGTCAAGTAGCGAAGAAACGAGTAGCAGTGAGGAAGAGCGGAAATCGAAAAAGAAGCGGAAGCCGAAAAGGAGAGAGAAGAGTGACGCCATCGGCGACTCC
Source organism: Megastigmus dorsalis (assembly GCA_900490025.1). Taxonomy (NCBI): domain Eukaryota; kingdom Metazoa; phylum Arthropoda; class Insecta; order Hymenoptera; family Megastigmidae; genus Megastigmus; species Megastigmus dorsalis. The sequence continues at coordinate 8,542 of UELU01140365.1, read as the reverse complement.
CTGAAATTCACGAGGGTGTTGCAAAGTTGGAATATCAAGTTTTCAGGCGAGGACGAAGAGAGCCCTGAAGATTTCCTGGATCGGCTGAATGAATGCCGAAAGAAAACAGGAATGAAGGACTCGAAACTCCTAGCTGTATTACCAAGTGTGCTGACCAAGGGAGCAAGCTGATGGTTGTGTTCGCTGGATAAAGAGATACATTCGTGGACAACGTTCAGGAAGGCCTTTAAGCAGCAATAGACAGTGGAATGGGATCACCAGGATCTGTTAGACGAATTGGCCTTGCGCTCTCAAGCGAAAGGGGAAAGCATCACTGATTTTCTCGAATGCCTGATATATAGTGGGACAATTCAAGAAACCTTCGTCACCCGAGATCCAAGAACAGACCGCTGACAGGAATTTACTACCGAATTATTGATCATATATGATGCACGAAAAAGTAAAATCCTTGATCCATATGGAGAAGCTCGGCCGACGTTGGGAGAAGGAGAAAGACTTGAACAGTCGGGTCGCACCATTAGCGAAATAAGCTGCGCCTTCCCCATTCCACGCCGAAGAGTGCAAAGGCAACGAAAATAGCGGCAATGAGAGAGGAGGGGGAGAGTCGGGACGGGAATAACGGGAGAGAGAAGAGTCAGCAGCGGGCGGATTATTCTCCGAGTAAAGGGAAAAATAAGAAAACGACGAAGAACATTAGCGGAGGGAGCAATGAGGAGCAGCCGCCGGTAACCGCAACGGTGCAGTTGATGGAACCGACACCATCCTCAGAAGTAGTGGCAGTAAATGGAATGCCTCAGGCATACCAAAATAATAAAAACGGGAAAGCGCAGGGCACTTGGCAGCCGAGGACGCAGAACTAGCCCCAAACAGGGGGTTGGAACATGCAGAGGGGGCCACCGAGGAACCAGAACCAGCCACAAATTTCGAGTGGTAATGCCAAACCGAATGGGGAGAGTCGAGAGTATCGAACGGCGCCAGATAGCGGAAACCGAGGGAACAACATAACCGGACAGACGAGAAGAGAGTGTTTCACCTGCAATAAACTGGGACACCGTGCAGCCGAATGCCCAGATAGCAAGTGTTACGCGTGTAGAGGAATGGGGCACCAAGCTTCCCGCTGTTCTAATCGGAGTAGAGGCAGTCAGGATAATAGGACGTATCCGCAGGAACGGTGTCAAGTGTGCAGCCAGCTGAATACCGTCTTCAAAAATTGTCCAGATTGCGCATCACTCAGGAATCTCTGGGGAAACGGGCAGGCAGAGGGTCAGTCGAATCCCCTGAACTCACCGCTGACCCTCACGCCGCTGAACCAGGGATCCCAGTATACATATATAACATAAGGAAAAAGAAAGTAGCGTGGAGAGAGAAACGGAAAGAGGAATAACGGAAGAGAGAGGGGCAATGAAGCAAGAGAATTTAGCGACGAGTGAGAGTATTATGAGGGGATTAGAGAATATAGAGGAGTGTCTAAGCCGTTATGTACCCGATACCCGAAGAACCAAGTAACTCAAGACCATTGTCACGAGTCAGGCACTGTTGAACCTATCACACTTCAAGAGGCAGAGGTAAAGGGAAGCAGCTAGGAAAACAAAAGTACTCAAAACGCCGGAATCGTGAACCGAGAGAGAGAGAGAGAGATAGATAGATAGATAGATAGATAGATAGATAGATAGATAGATAGATAGATAGATATTTGTTTATTTGTAAATATTTACAAAAAGTATAACATATATAGTTTTAAGTATTGCACATATTTTCCTTTAAAATTGCAATAAAATTACATCCAGTCGAGATTGTTATTGCACTTACTAGATTTTCTTACTCATATAAACTAAACTATTTAAAAATCAGTCTTAAAATATTGCACAAACCTATTATTAATATCACAGTGCATCACATAAAATGCAAATAAACAGAAGTTTTAAAATCAGTCAATATCTATGATATAACAATACATTTAAAAAACAAAAAGTCAATCATTCACTCTACTCATTCATTCCTCGACACACTCGCGCTAATAAATACACTCACATTTTAAAATCCATGTATAGGGGACAAAACGAAATAAGTTAACATACAGCTTATTCGATTGCCCCTAGTGTGACGTTTAAGTCATTCAGTTTATCACTAAAAGTTGTGCTTATTACGGGATGAGGTCACAGGTTCTGTCCCTGGATGACTAGGCATCAAGGTCGAGAAGGTGTTTAAGCATCGCCGTCTTGAATCCGCGCAAAGATGGAATGTAGAGAGACAGAATAGAGTAGAGAATGAAATAGCGAGAGGCGGTGTACCAAAACCAGCCAAAAGGTACCGGAAACCAGTACCAGAGCAGCAGGATGAAACGCCCTCCGAAATCATTCAAAAGTGCACTGAGTTTTCTTGGATAGGGATAGAAGGATTTCAAAAGAGGAGGAAACTCGAGCGCCATAGGACAGCCGATAACGGAATAGAGAGGGAGAGGTTAGAGAGTATTGAGGAAGAGGGAATGGAGAGTGAAGAGAATGATGTAAGGGATAAGAGTGAGCAGAGGAGTATAGTACTGGATCAGACCCTAACCCTTATATCTGACCTGGACGGAGTTGTTGGACAGGAAAGTGACAATTTCCTGCCACTTCCAGTCCAGGGGGGAGGAGGTGCCGTGCGGCGCACGACAATTAAAGGGCCAGATTAAAGAGAGCAGAGTGGAGGAAAGAGAGAGAGAGTGTATAGCGAGAGTGAGAAGTGAGTGAAAACGAGAGGATGATGAAGAGATTAAAGAGGAGTTAGCAGGAATAAACGCAGAAAATCGAAATTTCTTGAGTATAGAATTAGGCGGGAGAGGATACCAAACGCTGTTCGACCCAGGAGCCGCAGTATCCATAGTAGGACCAGAGCTCCCAGCCACATTTCACGACAGATTACTGCCTAGCGATACGTACATATGAACGGTAACAGGCGGAGTGACGAAAATAGCAGGCATACTGAAGATCAACCTGAACGTGGACGGTCGACTAGGAGAGCTGCACGGCATTTGCGATTCCGGGATCAGGGCTGTGGCAATTCGTTCGAATACCATTCGGCCTGACAAACGCTCCGATGACGTTCCAACGATTGATTGACGCGCTATTTCATTCAGAATTTGAGCCAGTGGTATTCGGATATCTGGATGATATCATCATAGCGACGGATTCGTTTGAGGAGCACGTTCGGTGGTTAGAACTAGTGTTGCGAAAATTGACGGAAGTAGTGTTGGTGGTGAACCTAGAGAAGTGCAATTTCTGCTGCTCAAGAGAGAAGTACTTGGGATTCTTGTTGGATAGCGAGAATGTTTAGCAGTAGTCTGGTTAGTAAAAAAGTAGCGTCCGTACCTCGCAGACTACTCATTTACGGTCATAACTGACCATAGCTCCCTCAAGTGGCTGTTCGCAATGAAAACTAATTTAAAATTCAATGCGTAACCGCGAATATTCTTTTTTAAATGTTTTTCCGAGGGAGCGAGCACGAGAGCGAGAGAGAGAGAGAGAGAGAGAGAGAGAGAGAGAGAGAGAGAGGAAACATGAACCGGCTTGCCAGGGGTTTCCTCGCTATCCACGACCCCCGATGACGACGTGCAACGGAAGGCTCCGTTGCTGGCACCTCGAAGGCACTTCCTCGACGACGACCCCTAGAAGATACAAAGACGACAATGACAAGAGAGAGAGCATACCGCTGCGAGAGAGAAAGAGAGCATATGCTACGGCGCTAGAGAGATAGAGAGCGCGGAGTGAGAGTAAGAGAGTAGACTGTAGCGAGAGAGAGACAGAAAGAGATAGAGATAGCTAGTAGAGGGAAAATACGTAGGCGGTAGCGCAAAAGAGTTAGGGACGGGGAAGGGCTACGAGAGTACGAGAGAGAGAAAGAGGAAGAGAATAAAATATTACGCATTCAAATAAGCGCGCGTGGACGAGATACGCGGAAGAAGCGCGGAGAACAGGAGCCAATGGGCAGCGACAAAGGCCGATGAGAGGTCGCGATTGGCACCCGCTCACTCGCTGTTCACCCGTGATAGGAGTAGACGCGTTTTTCCAAACCTCAACGATTTTCGTAGCCAACCGAGCCTTGAGCTTGAAAAAGAGAGAGGAAGGAAGAGAAAGGACAGCCGCCAAAGCATCATCCACTACATCGATGGTTCCTTCGCGCGCGATTAAATGACGGAAGGAGCGAACAATGCTGCATTTGTTGATGCTGCAGCGGGAAGAAAATCCCGACGGTGAGTGGTCCGCCACATTTAGTGAGTGCGCGTCTTGTCTCCAGGCCGCCGAGCCTCGCTGCCGGGGGCGCCAAGAAGATATTGTTCGGGAAGAGAGAAAGAGAGCTAGTAAAGTGGACCCAGTGGAGCGAGCTACGACGAGCTAACCTGGGAAAATCGGCGAGGGAGAGATTTCGCGGAAGTAAAGTTGCGTGGGAAGCAACTGCGCGAAAAGATGGCGGCTTGCTCGGGGTAACGGCTCAGAGTGCACACGATTTTTCGTGTGGCGGATTTTCATGCGAGAGAGGGGAAGAGTGGATAGATCTAGTATCTGTTTTAGTAAAAGAGAGAGAGATAGAGAGATAGGGAATTGATTATCGCGTGCGTGAGGGAGAGAGAGAGAGAGAGAGAGAGAGAGAGAGAGAGAGAGAGAGAGAGAGAGAGTGAGAGAGAGGGGTAGATTTATATACTGTGTTAGAGAGAGAGAAAGAGAGAGAGCATTCGAAGATTATTCTTTAACCGTTTTAGAGAGGGAGAGAGAGTAGATATAGAAGTAGATTCATTACGCGTATGAGAGAGAGAGAGAGAGAGAGACGCTGAGGCCCGCAAGTGGCCATTATTAGACGTATTGATTTTATTAGAGAATTTATCCTATTATTATTATACTAGCACCCCCCGTCGTGGCTTCGCCCGCGCTATCATACATAGATGTAATATAATAATTGTTTAAATATGTTCTTTTTTAATGATAGATCTATAAAATTTCTGAGTATATAACCTTCTTTAACAAAACCTCCATACCCGCCGACCCAATGTTGTTCGCCTGCGGCGCCCGCTTGTATTACTAAAGAGAAATAATCATTAGAAAATATATTTAAATATTTTATTTCTTTATTTTTTTAATTTAGTAGTAGTAACTGTTTTTAAATGAAAGTTGTATAAAGAAAAAAATCCCTAGATCTCTTGCGCAGGCGCACATATTTGCTCAATACCGGGTTTCACGCTTCTACTTATGCCCTCGCCGACAACTGTTTAGGTGCGTGTTCACTACTAGCTATGTGTCGCCGACTGGTGGCAGACGCGCGACTCTGCTTTCCTACACGGCGGCGCACGACTACGCGAGTACTCCGCCGGCCGATCGCGGCACGCCGTTGTTCCCCCATATTACTACGCTACGCGTATGTAAGTAGTCCCTGGTTAATTTTTTAATAATTTATGATATATTTTAATACAAAACCTAGCCTATGTTACTCCACAATGCCTAAAATGTATCCTATCAAAATTTTGTTGTAATCGGTTAAGTAGTTTTTGAGATTTTGTGACGTGTACAAACAAACGCTGTCTCTTTATTATATTAGTATAAGATATAAGATGACTGCGTCTTTTTCTTTATTGTTATATATATACATCTATATCCCCATATCACTATTACGTAGTTGGTTCGGTGTGAGTGTGGTTTTCATGTAGTAACACGTGCTTGAGAGAAAGAGAGAGAGAGAGAGAGAGAGACAGAGAGAGAGAAAGAGAGAGAGACAGAGAGAGAAAGACATAGCGAATTATAATAGCAGAACCCTGGGTGACGCGCGATTCTTACAGCTCAGCGGAACCACCTCGGGGACAGAGCTCTCAAGGGAGCCAGCAGAAGAGCAGCTCTTATTTAATTCTGTTATTTATATTTAAAACTAATGACTTAATGTGACTAGATTTTTCACCTCAGGATTTTCAAATTTTTCAGCTTATGATAGATAAGATCACACAACTGCAACGGGGCTCCTGAAACGGCTCTGCGACGCCTCCATGCCACGGAAACGGACTAGACGCGACAAGGGACCGGTATACTGGTGGACAGAAGACATCGCGCGCCTCAGGTGCGAATGCCTGGGGCTCCGACGGAAAGCCCAAAGTGCTCGCGAAGCAACAACTGCAACAACGACTCTCTTAGAGACATACCGAGCTGCGCGACAAAGTCTAAGACGTGAGATAAACAACATTAAACGGAAATGCTGGACCAAACTGATCAACGAGGTGGATTCGGACACCTGGGGGGCTATAAGACCGTTACCCACAACCTGGATCGGAACGGGCCGCCCGTTATCAGAGACGAACAAACGATGGACAGGATAGTCGATGGACTTTTTCCGACCCACCCAGAAGAGGTGTGGACGAGAGTTGTGGTCGAAAATGACGAGGTACCAGAGTTCACCGTATGCGAGCTCAGCCTGGCTATGGCACAACTTGTGAGTGAGAAGGCGTCCGGTCCGGACGGCGGCGGCGTCCCAGCAGAAATCCTCGGGATAGTTGCAAAACGACGCCCGGGGTCGCTCCTTAAGCTGTACAACATGTGCTTGATGGAAGGGGTCTTCAGCAAAGAATGGAAGACGGCCCGACTGATCTTCATTGGAAAAAGAAGGGTGGGAGCCGAACTCGCCGTCATCCTATAGACCATTGAGCCTGCTCAACACAATGGGCAAGCTCTTCGAAATGCTGTTTAGAGCCCGAATACAGCAAGCGGTACACAATGCTGGAGGCCTGAGCCATAGACAATACGTCTCCGAGGCGGCGGCACTTGTGATCGCCGGGGTTGTCCCCGTATATACCTCTTAGATATAGAGCGACAGAGGATCTACGATCCGAGCAATGAAAAGGGGAGAGCGAGAGCCACCACAAACGTACAGACCGAGACACTGGCAGACTGGCAAACCCGCTGGACGAACAGTGACAAAGACAAGTGGACGAGACGCCTAATACAGGACGTACGACTCTGAACGGAGAGGGGAGCGGGTCACGTAAATTTTTGCTTAACCCAGCTCCTCTCAGGACACGAGTACTTCCGACATGACCTGCATCGGATGGGGAAGGTAACGACCCCGTCTTGCAGGTACTGCGGACACCTCAGGGACGACGTCGAGTACACGTTCTTCGAGTGCCCACGATGGACAACCGAGAAACAGAGACTGCAGACGACGACAGAATACATGACACCAGACAACGTCGTGATACTCATGCTAAATAGCAAACAGACATGGGATGTGATAACACAACACGTGACTAAAGTTCTTCAGGGCAAAAAGACCGACAACTGCCTTGAAGACTGACGCAAAAAACGGAGAATAGACAAGGACAAACCAGACAGATACGATTGACGTAGGACCTAGACACGCCAGCCTGTACGAAGTAATGTGCACAACAGTCCCGTGTGGGTTTGGTGAAGAGGGTGAATGTAACATTTCCTTGCTCGGCAGTTGATTCAATCAACCGTTGATCAAGGAACTGGGTTTAGCTGACTGGTCGCTGTCGAATGCCTTGAACACGATGGGTATCACCTATCTCGGTCCTGACTGACGGTAGCCCACTGGTCAGCTCACGGGCGGGTGACGGGCCCGAGGACGATGTCTTAGACCTCGAGTGCGGGATTCCGAGCCCGTCTACGGTCGCGAAGCGATTTGCCCTTTTTAACCACCATAAAAAAAAATCATTGATAAACAACACAATTTGTAAACATTATCTGAGTTATTGAGAAAAATAACGAAAACCTATTCGTACACGTAGCAATGAATATTGGTTTAAATAATCATAGTTGCTTTTAGACAATTATGTCATTTATTACAGAATGAATTTAATTTATAACCAAATATCAATAACCCGTACCTAATGCCTCTGAAATAATTTCAGATCGAACAAAACCGCATACTTTGTATATCAAATTGTTACTGTGGGGCAATCATTTTATTTAATTCAGCAGGCGTAGATGTAGATTTATTACCCTGTCTTCTAGGCATAGAAAAGTAATCTTCCCATCACGTGAATCGAATTTTATACCATTGTAATGATTGTGCAGTACTAGGTCCGATGTTCCGGACTCTCGTCCGCAGTGATCACATACTTTTGATCTAAAAATTCAGGCCAGTTTGTACAAAATATCTTTCTTCATGCAGTACGGAAAATCGTATTTTAAACAGACAGGGCAAGGCGTACAATCATAATTTGCTTCACACTGTATCAAACATTTAATATTTTACGAATTCAGTAAAATAACTAATAAATCTCGAGGTTAAGGTATATCACTTTCGGTTGTCAGTTTATTTTCATAACTCTCTCTCTCTCTCTGTCTCTCTCTCTCTCTCTCTCTCTCTCTCTCTCTCTCTCTCTCTACTGTTTACTGATTTTTGAGACTGATCAAGTTATTATGCCTGTGATATCATGGAAAGACTGAATGCAATTTATTATAAGACTGATTAAGCGTGTTATTGTAAAAGTTTAATATTTGAAATGTATTGTTATATTCGATTGTATCATTTTTGTATACATATACAAATAAAAGAATATCTATCTATC
>UELU01140364.1:4819-16779 GCA_900490025.1 Megastigmus dorsalis | reverse complement strand
ACCATGCTTTTATACCTATCACACCAAACATACTGCAGTTAAAGAAATGTTCTTCTTCTAAAGAAAGTACTACATTCGTTTTAAAAGATAAAAAAAAGAAACTTACTAAAAAATATAATTTAAAAAAGAGAAACGAGAAAACATTAAAACGAATCGTCAAATCAAATAAAAAAAAAGTTCAAAGAGAAAGTTGACGAGCCTATTATATAATTATTTATTATATTATTTCATTAGTTAAATAACAGAAAAATAAAGACTTAAAAAATTAAAAGGTACATTTTCCCTAATAACCCTTTCAGTCACAGAAGCCTATATATATATACAGGCTACCTATTTTTTTTATTTTTCTCGTAATTTTTTTAATATCTCATTAAAAATCCTGAAACTTCTGCATTTTTAGTTACTTTAGTGTTGATAGAACATAAAAATAGAGTTTAATTGATAAATTTTCTATATATAGGCTTCCGTGACTGAAAGGATTAAAATGAGTAGATAGTTGAATAATATAGGTTGATACACCCGTGCAGTGTAACTAAGTCGACGCGCCACGCGGCGCCGCGCGGGGTTGCTCGCACGATCTTTAATATACTCTATCTCGATAAAAACGAAAAAGTCCCTTTTTTTTATTTATTATTTAAATGTAAAAAAACCTCATCTTTCGATTGGACACACTTAAAAAAGATAAAATTGGTCCATCTTTGAGAAAAATGAAGAAAAAGTTTTCTTTTTGAATTTTCACCGTGAAAATGGAAAAATTCCGGAAAATGAAACGTACCATTGGAAAGCTCGTCTCAAAATCTACAAAAACCATGCCTGATAAAATTTTTTCACATACATTTACCTTCTTTTTACGCAAGTTTAAAAGTACCTTATTTCATGCTTATTTTAGGCCGCTGGACATTTCACGTGTAATGCCTCATAGATTCAAGAATGTTGATAATTTTTTTCCACATTTTCATCATCAATTCTTTGAGTAATGGCAATTTTAAACTGGGAATTAGAGCAGCGGCCGCACGTCTCTCTCACTGTCTCTCTCTTTTTCGCATTTTGACTAGCGCAGTAGCTATAGAACCTCGTTAAATTAAAACTTACAATACTAAAATCTCAAAAATAACATGAGTTGCAAATTGTCATTCTTGTTGAGTTATTGAAAATCTTTAAATTTCTAAGGTATAATATGAAATGTGACACTAATTAGCTGACTTAGAGTGACTTATGCAGTATGGTAGAGCGACAGTTTATGCAAACTGTCCGACCCAAACATGCCCGATGTTTCGAGCCCGCTCCGACTCCTCCTCAGGGACTGAAATGGAAAGCATGTTTAGCCTCCTTATATACCCATCCCTCTACCCATCCCTCCTCTCCCCACCGCCAACCCCCCTCTCCGCTTTACCAATTACCCCTTACAACTTAAATTAATAAAGAATGATAAATGTTATCTAATTTACTCGACTCTATCATAAAATTAACATTATTTCGATTCCTTAGAATGTGGATACTCTCAAAACACTCCCTCTTATATTTATTCCTAATCCCCTCTTCTAAAACCTCCACATTCCCGAAATCGAAAGAATGCAAACAATTCATACAATGTTCTTTTAACCCCGAAGTAAAATTTGTGATGGGTATATAAGGAGGCTAAACATGCTTTACATTTCAGTCCCTGAGGAGGAGCCGGAGCGGGCTCGAAGCGTTGGACATGTTTGGGTGGTGGAGGGTGGTCAAATTTTCCTTTACTAATAAATGTTTATTTCAGGGTGAAATATAAGATTATTTCAGATTCTTCGGGGGTGATTGTAAACAAGGGCAATCTGATTGCCAATGAATATTGATTGGACTGTAAGACCGATAGAAAGATCTTTGTCAGTTTATAGTTGAGTACAGTCGACATAAGTAATATTTTTAATATTTAATAATTCTTTTTTAATATAATAATTGTTATTGTTCTCCTTCTGACGTATCTTCGTTTTCCGTTTGTTCGTTACATTTGTTCGTTTCGTTATATAGTCGTGCCTTTTTTACTTTGTCTCTGTAGACTATTCGCGTTATTTTTAGTTTGACATTATTTTTGTTATTGTCGATCGCGATTATTCCGAACCGTCCTTCGTATTGGTTTCCGAATTTCCCTATTTTAGGTTCTTTTAGTAAGAATACCATCTTGCCTTTTCTGAATTATTTTACGTTCTGTTTTCGGTCGTAGTAATATTTAGATCTGAATTTTGATTGAACCAAATTCATTGCCGCTATTGTTTGCAGTTGGTCTAGGTTTTGATTTAGGTCTGCTAGGTATTCGTCGTAGGTAATAAGACGTTCTCGAAATGGGAAACTGGATGGGGTACGAGCTTTTTTACTAAAGATGAGCTCGTGAGGTGAATAACCTTTTGAATCATTTTTTACGGTGTTGGATGAATGTTATGCTATATGTAGCCAAAGATTCCAGTCATTTTTCTCCTCTGTTGCTTGTTTTAGATATTCCGTCAGTGTCGCATGCATCCTCTCAATGGATCCGTAAGATTGTGGGTGATAAGTAGTAGTTTCATATTTGTCTATGTGGAATATTCTTACGAATTCCTCCACTGAACTGCTTTGGAAATTTCTTCCTTGGTCTGTCAACATCGCCATCGGTGGTCCGAAATAGGCAATAAATTCTCTGTAATTGCGCGGGTAACTTCGGTTGTGGTAGCGAGTCCCATGGGTATGGAAACGACGTATTTAGACAGTAAGTCTTGTACCGTCATTACGTACTGGTTACCTTTTGGCGTTTCTGGTAATAGGCTATAAAAGTCGATGGCTACTTTGTCCAAAGCCCTTGCTGGCGTATCCACCTTTAATATGGGCATTCGTGTTTTTACTCTTTGTAGTTTTTTCCTTTGGCACCCTTCACAACCGTTTATAAATGCTTGTACGTCCGCTGGCATATTTTTCCAGTAGAAATCATTGATGAGTTTGTTATAGGTTTTGTTGATGCCCTTATGACCTCCGATTGTGGTTTTGTGGTATTGTTTGATTATTTTATATCTTCCTTCGACCTTTGGGACCACTTGACAATTTTGAAAATATACTACTCGGATTCTTTTCCCTTTGAGTATGTTTGCGCACTGTTCTATAAGATAATCTCATTCTAGGTCTCTCATAGTTAACAGCTCTAAATCTCGAATGATTCCAATTGTTTTTATATTCCATTTATCTATTACCCCTCGCAGCGCTTTTAAGCATTACGTTACGTATTTTCTTAGCACTTTCTCGTCGATGTACCCTTTGACGACTACGCCGAAAAGTTTGTTTAACTTATGTTCCGACGTCAATATTTTTATGTATTTCCTTTCTGTCAGGGTTTTAATCGTATCTGTCTCTAGGTATAGATCGTATACGAGAGAGGTAAAACGTATACGAGATTTTAGTCAGTGTGGAATGGATGTCCTCTAACCTTTGTTATTGAATTTAGAGGTGTCGGGCCATCTTTGTCCTCTTCGGAGGGCCACGGTGGTTTCTCCCGCGGCGGGCGCTCTTTTAACGTATGAGCGGCCTGTTTTTTCTTCGGTTTTTGCTTGGTCGGTCGGACTGACTTGTCGGAGAATTCGCTGTCGGTCTTGTCTTTGGTTTCCTTTTCCTTCGGCGTGGGAGAAATTGTATTTTGTGCTGGTAATAGAGGTGTGTAGTGCTCTCCCTCACGATGTTAAATGAATCCAATCAGTATCTCCTATTTGATTCCCCCAAAAATGACAATATGTGACCGTTCACTTAGGTGACGTGTAATGAGCACATATATTTTTATTATATTCTTTGCTGAAAATGAGCAGACAGTTCACGTCCCCGTATTCGTTTGGCGAACTTAGAATTCTTGTGGCCACTTCCGGGTCTCCACATAGCTCCAAGCAATCGCTTGCGAGCAACTGCTGCCTTAATGGGGCAAAATTTTACTTTATTTTACATAATTTTATTAGAGAGTCAAATAGGCAATTTCCCGCTTTGTGAACTGTCTTGTCCTGTGTAAATTGTTTATTGGGTTCGGAGCAACGGTTACTTCCTTCATAAAGAGCATATGGGTCCAACCCCTACTTCTGTGGCATATGTGTGTTTCCATTGTTTTGCACCGCTTTGATTCTGGGGGGTCTGTTCTGAATCTTTAGATTGATTATTTTCGGCATTGTCATCTTTGTCGCTTTTTTGTAACGACGATGTAGTGGGGAATGCAATGTTTTCGGGAGGTTCACTATCCTCTCTGGATTTTGTTGTCGGTTCTGATCGATTCGAGTCCATTTTCTTTAGCTCTGGCTCGAATCTTGTGACGGAGATGTTCCAGCTACCATCGTCTACCCCCATCGCACTTGGTTTAGAATTTTCCTCGTCTGGTATGAATGTAAGCTGGTAAAAGTCTTTTCTGGCTTCATATATGGAATCTCGCTCACTTAGAGAACTTTTGTATTCGTCGTTCTCTTTTTCTTCTCGTGGCTTCTCATCTGAATCAGTTATAATTGGATCCTCTGGGCCGACGGTAAACGGTTCGTCTGCCTCGCGTATACGAATATCCAATCCGGCTTTTCCCTGTGTCTCAATTTTCTCAATTTTCGGAGGACTATTGTAGAACTGTAAAGGTGGCTGATTGATTTTTTGGCAGCGGGGTGCTCGGATGATTATGTTATCTGGATTTTCTGTTGCTGTGATCGTTGTTTCGTCACATTCGCTAGGTTGTTTTGCAATAGGTGTTTTGTACTGCAAGCTTTAACCGCTGCTTGGAACTGAATCCATTGACTCATCGTCGTTTGGTTTGCCTATGATCTTCTCACGACCTGCTTTGACGGTAGTGTCGCCTATTTTTAGGTATGACGAGATGTCTAGTAGTTTTTCTGCCTCCGTCTTGTATTTCTGCTTGACCCGTTTTCCTGTACTTTTTGGAATATTAAGGTTTTGCTGTTCCTTTATTTCCTCATCTGATGGTTCGTATCCGCCACTTTCCTGGTCAGGTGTTTACGTATTGTCATCCCAAAGGGGTTTGTTCTTGTCAGTGGGATTTCCTGAACTCTCTGATGAGGAAGCTAAAGGCTCTTTCTTATTCTCGGTCTTCTTGGTAGCACGCCGACGGGTTTTCCTTTTTGGATATTTCTTCATTGTGACGATACGGACATTAGCCTCTTCCAATTCTTCGTCCTCTTGCTCGTGTTTTTCTGTTAATTGGTATAATCTCACCCGAGGCAAATCTGGGCCTTCTCCGTCTTTTAAGATGGGATTTCGCGAGAGTGCGTCAGCTGCTTCATTTCGCGGTCCTGGTCTGTAAACGACTGTGAAGTCAAAACCTTTAAATCTCGTTTTTAGGCGAGTTGATCGAAGCTCGGGCCTTTTGGTTTCGTGGATCCACTTGAGTGGTAAGTGGTCAGTTATGACGGTAAAATGGCGACCGTACACGTATCCACAGAACTGGTCTATGGCGAAAACGACTGCCAATAATCCCTTATTATAGGTAGATTTACGAAGCTCTTCTCCTCGTAGCGTCCGAGAGGCGAATGCGCAGGACCAATCTTTCCCTAACTCTCCTTGGCTTAGTATTGCTCCATTGAATTTTCGTGATCGTAGTACGGGCTCGTTACAAAGGGCGTTTCTTAATGTCTCAAATGCTATTTGTTCGGTTTTTCGGAGCAGCGTCGTTAATGGTAATGCGATCGATGCAAATTTTGGAACGAAACGTCTGTAATACGCCGCCAATCCAAGAAATTGTTTTATTTTCTTTGGGTTGGTGGGTACGGAATATTTGCGGACCGCTTGTATGTTCTTGGGGTCTGGTCTTATATCGCCATTTCCCAGCAAAAATCCTAAAAAGGTGGCCATTTATATAGAAATTTACACTTTTGCGTTTCTACTGTTAAATTAGCGGATTCTAATCGCTTCATTAATGTATGTTTGGAATTTCTGGTATGTAGCTTCATTCTCGTTTTATCCTCGTTTTGAAAGATTGTGAAATGCATCGTTTGCATTTTACAAATTTACAAATAAGCATTTTTCGTTTAATGATTGATGCATATTAAAAGGTACGTGATATGACGTAACGTAAATAGTGTTACATAGTGTACTATTAACACTATATCATAATGTCACTCTATGAGAGCTATTGTTTACTCTAGTGAAAATTAAATTCAAAAGTGGAATAGATTTTCACTTTAAAGTATGTAGCGTGAATAAAATTACATATATATATGTAAGTTTGAAACTCCCTCCAAACTTGGTCGGTATAATCGCGCTCGTCATAACGCGAGCAGCGATGCCGATCATGCGTACTCATGAGAACGACGACGAGAGGCAAACCCACCGTCGAGAGAGCACATGGCGTTATATTAATGTTAACCATTATATTAGACTTTAAATGTTGTTGTCGACATTAGTGTAGATTCAGGTGCATAATTAATTAAGAGACTCTGTCAATTATTATTATTTCATAGCCGTAATTACTTGTGTAATTAATTATCATTATGTTGATTTATTACAGTTATATCACTGCATCACACGCGTTCTTCATCAATCACCCTAACCTCAAATATTTTCCTGATTTCGGAGTTTAAGTTTTGATTCCAAACTTACAAATCTACACTAAATGGCAGAAGTAAAAGCAAAATTCCACTTCCTGGCTGAAGCAGAGGGAAAGTCGACCATAGTCAAGGTCAAAACAATTCAACTGTTGGGACAACCAGAAATTTTTTTATTCCCACAAAATAATCAAACCTCGGCTCATCACGAGCAGTTATTCAAAGTGGCAGTAGTCAAAGGAGTAGTCAAGAGTTTAAAAATACGGAATAAATTCCGCATCGTGGTTATTACCATAACCGACGAATTGAGAGAGATTTATTTAGACCCTGAAGGTAATGTCGTTTTTCATGATTATTATTTGGAAGAAGTTCAAACTGCTGTCCCTTTCGATTTCCCTGCTCCAACCCAACCCCTCCTAAAGCTAAACCAATACATTCAATCGCGAAAAATATAGCGCTAGAGAAATTTAACAGGGAAAAGAGTAACGCGAAAATTTGGTTAAAATTATTTATTTCCGAATGTAATCGTCTAGAAATCCAAGAGAACAGATTCCCTGAAGTTTTGAGGTTATTTTTGGAAAGCGCGACCTTAGAATGGTATATGAATTTTTTAAAGACATACTCATTGACGCACCCGTGGGAGGATTGGAATAATTCTTTCACTGATGTTTTTTCTCAAGTTTCATGGTCAGAAATCGAATATGCGTATGCATATAAATATTTGAATGGGTCATTTTTGAACTTTACATTAAAGAAAAGAAGTCTTTTGATTGAAATGGATCCAGAGTTAACCTTAAACTCACAATTTAATTTAATCATGATAGCTTTACCACCGTTTGTTAGATCAAAATTTTTAAAGCAAGATTTTACTACAATGGATGATTTGCTGTCGAGACTTAGTCAGTTAGAACCCAAAATCAACAAACAAAATAAGACAGACAATAAACAGGAATTTCAATCGACAAAGGAACCTTGTCCGCATTGTGAAAAATTGGGTTTTAAAAATAGGTTTCATCCGGAAAATTTATGCCGTAACAAAAATAAAGAAATTAAACTAACTAAGAATGATAATATTAAAATAGTGAATAATATAGAAGCTCAAGAGGTAGTGGCTGTCTGCGAAGAAGCATAAAACGAATAACGACCCCATTTATCAGATTAAAAATTCTAATTAATGATAAACAAGCGATTGGTCTCTATGATTCTGGATCTAATGTGTCGCTGGTAAATTATCATTTTTGGAAAAAATTAAATATAAATAAGAATCTAAGTGGGGAAGAGAATATAAAATCTATTTGGGGAGCATCCCAATCCGACGGTATGATTTTGCTATCGGCGAGTATTGGTGAAATAAAGAAAAAGTTCCCATTTTTTATAGTTAAAAGCGATGAATTCAAAGATGAGATTTTATTGGGATTAGATACCATCGAATCATTCAAGCTTCGCCAAGATGAAAAATTGAAGATTTATCAAAAGAAAGAAAACATTATAAACAAAAAATTAGAAATTTCACAAAAAAGAGAAAATGTGATTAAAAAATAGGTTTTCAACACCAATTTAGAAAAAGAATCTAGTGAACACACTGTTAACAGTGTTGAAAAAATTTTTAAAAAATATGAAGATGCATTTGCAAAAAGTAAATTTGATATTGGTAAAACCAAAGATTATGAAGCGGGAGTAAAATTAACGGAAAGAAAATTCATCTCCAAGAAACCGTATAGATGCTCAATCGTCGATAAATTAGAGATAGAAAATCAGGTTAATGAACTGCTTAAAGCAGACTTAATTGAGGAGTCATGTAGTCCGTTTGCGGCGCCGGTCACATTGGCATTTAAAAAAAAAGATGGGAAAAGATCGAGATTATGTAACGATTATAAAGAATTAAACAAAATTGTTGTTCCGGAAAATCATCCTTTTCCTAGGATAGAAGATCTTACGTTACGCGCAAAAAATTGTAAATATTTTTCGAAGCTCGATATAAGCTCGGCGTTTTGGTCGATCCCGCTAAGAAAGAAAGACAGGTACAAGACGGCGTTTGTGACGCACCACGGTCACTGGCAATGGCGTTGCCTCCTTTTCGGTTTAAAAAGTGCGCCAGCAATATTCCAAAGAACTCTGTCCGCTATTCTTAGAAAACATAAGCTGAATGAATTTGCAGATAATTATATTGACGATATTTTGGTTTTCTCAGAATCATACGAGCAACATTTAACACACGTACAGATGATGTTAAAAGTACTATTAGAAGAAGGATTTAAATTAAACAAAAAAAAATGCAAATTTGCGCAAACAGAAATACCATATTTAGGCCACTTAATTAGTAATAATTATATTAGCCCGTTAAACGACAATTTAATTTCTATTAAAGATTTCCCAGTACCAAAAACAAGAACACAAATACGCCAATTTTTGGGGAAAATTAACTTTTATTTGGAATATATCCCAAAAAGTACGATTTTGCTGAAACCTTTTCACAGATTATTACGAAAGAATATAAATTTTGAATGGTCAGAATTGTGCGAAGAAAACTTTAAAATTGTTAAAAATTATTTATGTACGGCCCCGATCCTAGCCATTTTCGATGCAGACAAACCAATCGAGATTTACACGGATGCGTGCATGGAGAGCGTGGGGGCAGTATTAAAACAGAAACAAGAAGATAATATATTAAAACCAGTATTTTATTTTTCGAGAAAATTAAACGAGTCACAAAAGAAGAAGAGATCTATTTACATAGAATGTTTAGCAATCAAGGAAGCTATATTATATTGGCAGTATTACTTAATCGGTCGAAAGTTCAAAATTTTTACCATAAGCCTTTAGAAAACCTTAATGTAAAAAATTGTAAAGATCCCGAATTGATACAAATTATGAATTACATATCTCAATTTGAGTTCGAAATATTTTACAATCCCGGAAAAGATAATTTGGATGGTGATAGTTTGTCTCGTAATCCAGTACTAAAAGAGAAAAAAGATAAGGATGATTCGGACTCAGCAATAAAGATAGTTAATTTTTTAGAAATGAATAACATAATAGACAACCAAAAACAGATGAAACTGGATAAAAATCATGAAATTGAAAATAATGTTGTTTATAGGGTTATTAATAATAAAAAGAAGATTTGGCTGTCAGAAGATTTCGGCGCGTCAGTGATAAAAGATATGCATCATAAATTAGGGCACATAGGTATGAAATAATTAATTTTAATGATAACAGATAAATTTTACTTTAAAAACATGCACAAGCTGATAAAAACAATTTTCAAAACTTGTGATATCTGCATTAAAAAGAAAACAAGAATTTTTAGGCACAAAGCGCCTTTAGCGCAATTAGGTCCAGCCACAAAGCCTTGCTAAGTCGTGTCGCTGGATACGATAGGCGGTTTTTCAGGAAATAATAGTATAAAAAGGTACATACATCTTCTCATAGACCACTTCATCAGATACGTTTTTATCGTTACGTCAAAAACACAATTGACAAATGATTTTATAAGATTAATAGAAAAAACAAAAGCTATGGCCAAACTGAATATTGTATTAGCAGATCAATATCCCGGAATCAATTCAGGAAAATTTAAACAATATTTGAAATCCAAGAACATAGCAATGATTTTTACTGCTGTTGATTGTGCCTTTTCAAATGGTCTTAATGAAAGAGCCAACCAAACCTTAGTTAATAGGATCAGATGTAAGATTTATGAAAATAAAAAAGAACCATGGCCAAAGATAGCAGAGAAATGCGTAGAAGAATACAATAATACGATTCACAGCTCAACAGGCTTTACGCCAAATTATTTGCTGACAGGATCGGATAGCCCAATGTTTCCAGAAGAAATCAAGAATAAAAAAGATAAATTAAAAGATAATAGATTGTTAGCTTTAGAAAGATCTAAAAAGATTCACGAACAGAATAAAGAGTATTACGATAAAAATTCAAAACGATTCGAATACAAAATAAACGATCTAGTTTATATTCAAAATGGAAATAAATTAAATACAAACAAGTGGGACCCAATTAGAGAAGGTCCCTATAAAATAAAAGAAAAATTATCAGAATTAGTCTTTGTAGTAGAACGCGGTTTTAAGAAAAAAGAATCTGATCTTTTCCACGCGACGAAACTGATTCCTTACAGTCCTTTCCCTAGTCCCGTGTCCTAGCAAAAAGAAAAAGGGGGGGGGATGTAAGTTTGAAACTCCCTCCAAACTTGGTCGGTATAGTCGCGCTCGTCATAACGCAAGCAACGATGCCGATCATGCGCACTCATGAGAACCACGACGAGAGGCACACCCGCCGTCGAGAGAGCACATGGCGTTATATTAATGTTAACCATTACTTTAGACGTTAAATGTTGTTGTCAACATTAGTGTAGATTCAGGTGCATAATTAATTAAGAGACTTTGTCAATTATTATTTCATAGGCGTAATTACTTGTGTAATTAATTATCATTATGTTGATTTATTACAGTTATGTTACTGCATCACACGTGTTCTTCATCAATAATCCTAACCTCAAACATTTTCCTGATTTCGGAGGTTAAGTTTTGATTCCAAACTTACATGAATTTAGTATTATATAATATAGGTCATATGTTCTCGAAATAAAAATATATTGACAACACGACGGTAAACACGCAATGATTTTGGATTTTTGCATGGTAAGCTGCCAAAAGAGGAGTGCCACATTCAAGTCCTAATTAGACTTTGAAATTAATAGAGTAACATTAAAATGTCTGGATTTAGCCTTTGAAACGCATCTTTCTACTTAATGGAATTGCTTCCAAAAATTTATGCTAATAAAACAATGATATTTAAGTCAATTCATGTACTTTTTAATGACTCCAAAAGTGTTATAGTACAAAAAAAATTCATTTAATGTTTATGATTTTTTTCTAATATACGAACCCTGAATCTGTTATCTAGTATAATTTTGTATAAAAAAGAAGTAAAAATCTTCTAAAACAAATATTTACTCCCAAGACCTAAAGATATGCAACATCAAAATTTTTAGGAATTTTTTATAAAGCAGGTGTTTGTAATGAGCTGTTGAAAAAAATGTGCTTTATTCCTCACATAAAAGTGCATTAGTATGATTTTTTAAAGCCTCAAATGCGATAGTAAGCGGAAAAAAAATCAGATGATCACATTTTTATATGGCCCGTCACAACAAACTTGACCTTGAGACACATGCACGCGTACGAGCAATAGTGCCACATACGTACTTGCACGCGCACGAGCCATAGTACCGCACACAATCACGAACGCACGCACGCAATCACACGAATGCACGCAATTACGCACGCACGCAAGCACGCATGCAACCACACACACAATCACACACGAACACACACACACACGCACGCATACTATCCATATTGTCGCACACGCTCGGACACACAATATATATAGATAGACTGAGAGAGAGAGAGAGAGAGAGAGAGAGAG
>UELU01140361.1:0-12377 GCA_900490025.1 Megastigmus dorsalis | reverse complement strand
GCATTATATTCGCAACTGTTTGCAGCTCATAATATTAGAACTCTGGCTGTTTGCCCTGCTACAAAATTGGGAGATAGAAATTCAAACTAAATGTCGAAGGGGTCAATTGAGTGTTTTTATATACCATGGAACATCAAAGGATATTTTAAAGTTAATAATGAATCAATCCAATTTTTAAGAATAGAGATGCCAGATAAGCTATCAAAGCTACCAAAGGTGTTAACAAATGGCATCTCTATTCTTGATAAGGCACCATTGCAAAGTTGAAGTTCATTTTATTATTTTGGTACTTATTAACAATTAATAATAACTATGTAAAATTAAGAATAAGAGTACTTGACAATTTCTGATTAGATCTCACAAATTTCATTAGTTTAAATTGGACATTGTAAATTGGGAAATTTATTTGAATATGTAAACAATGATGAAAAAGAGTACTTGACAATTTCTGAAGTGATTTCACAAGTATCTTTGATTTAAATTGGCCATTAGAAATTGGACAATTTATGTCAATAAATAAAGAAGCTATTTTATTTAATTGCAAACTTAAGTTTAATATTGCTTTACTAAATAAAAGACTACCATGTAATAATATTCTATGATTATTAGAAAGAGAATGAATTTAATAAATATGATCCGGAAGAATATTACCAATTAAAAGTAGTGTGAAAATTTTATTACAAACAAGTTAAAATTGTAAACACAAAATATTATAATTAAGAGAACTAAATTATTACATTATTTAAAAAATTAACAAATTAAGAATGGTCTGATTATAGATACAGCGACTGTTTCATTTTATTTGATAGTAGGATTGGATTCATTTTATATATCTAATTAATTAATAAATTGTTTTGTAATTTATCAATCTGAAAAGTTTTTTTATTTTACAGCCATTTGGTAGAATAAATATAAAATTGTGTTGGGGGATAACAAATCATACTTGCCAAGATAAAAAAAACCCCTCCTTTACCTCTGCGTTACGAAATAAGCGCTATTAATAATTTAGTCTTTCTAACCAACACACGTAAGCAATTGGCGTAAAAACCACTCAACTACGAATATATTATAATTAAACGTAAATATAGGTACCTAGACATATATCAATATAAAAATATATATATATGTATATTGAGGCGAGCGCAAGGGCCAGTTTTCACGCTCCTGGATACTTAGCGGGAAAAAACGCCTACCTGCCCACCACTCCGTATACCTTCCCTGATCCTTCACCCTTAAAGTGACGAGCCCAACCCTCCCCAAAAAGGAAAGAAGGAGGAGCATACCAACAAAAGGACAAAGTTAACGAGCCGAACGATTGGGGAATCATCGGCACTCTCTCATCAGACGTCCAACACCGACCCCACTCGCCGGTTACTTCTCGTCTCACCTCGACTCAACTCGAACTATACGTATCACCATGGAGGTGAAAACCCTGTTAATACTTATCATCGCGGCGATCGTCGACATGTACCTCGAAGAGGCGGCCAAGCCAAGGAGGCTGCGTAGGCAGCTCCGGAAGACCAGGAAAGGGGACTGGAGGAGCAAAGTGCAGAGGGCACTCTCCCTCCGCCAATACAGGGAAATCGAGCTCCAACACGACAATCCGCGCCTTGCTGTCGCACTGCTCATTCTGAGCGACATCGACAACCAGCAGGGCGCTCGAATCATCCAGGCGCATCAACAAGTGCGCGAGGAGCGCGAGGATATCCGTAGGCAGCATGCGGCAACTCAGGTGCCGGACGTCGAGTGCTACAGCGAGCTGTCAGACCAAGACTGCTTTCGGGAGGAGCGAGCACGCGAGGAGGCGAAAGCGGACCCACTCACCAACATGCACATCGAACTCCTGGAGTTCGAGTTCGGAGGACCCGGCTTCGCGAACGACAGGTTCCTGGGGCAGTGGGTGGTCTGCGAACGCCCACTGCCAGTGTGGAGGAACTGTTGGGTGTGTCTTGAGAGCCTGCTGGATGGGGAGCCGGACATGTTTATCCGGTCCATCGAGTGCGGCCGGGAAGACCACCGAGACCAGTTAAGAGGGCCGTGCCGCTGTGCACTCTGCGGGGGCGATCGCGCCTATGTTATGATAGTCAGGAACGAATGGAGCAACGAAGGACGTGAGTACGAGCGTTGGGGCGACGACCCAGACGAGGGACAGCCGTGGGATGACGCACCCGCCTATGTGGATGAAGAAGACCAAGATCCCGAAATCGCGGACGAAGAAATGGAAGTAGGGGAATGACAACGTCTCCCCTGCTAGCAAGGAAAAAATGGATGCACCTTTTTTTTCAGCCCTTTTCCCTCCTTATTTTCCTCTTCTTTTTAGATGAACATCATGTAACCACAAACAAAAATATATACATATACTATAATGAAAATAATGTTTATGTAACAAATAAGAATAACGATTAAATATATACATGTAGAAATAATAATAATAAAAGGAAATATGTATACATATAATAAAAAAAAAAACAACAAACAACAAAAAAAACACAAAAAAAACAAATAGATATATATACATATAAACAAATATATATATACACAAAAAAAAACAAAAACACAAACAACAAAACCAAACAAAAAACGACAACCAACTCGACATCCACTTCAGCACCCTGTGCTGAAACTCGTCAAGAGGGGAGTTGTCGCGTCTTGCGGAACTAACCGAAAGACGCAACGGCACATCTCAACTGAGGTACCAACAGCTGACAAGGAAGGTCACTATCGTACCAACTGCCATACACTCTACCTCATCAAGGGTAACTCCTTAAGCAACTTCTACTTACCTACAACCCTCAATCGAGACAAGACAGTCATACTTCCCTCATTCGCCGGCGCAGGCATCGAGGGTAAAGGGTATGGCCTAGCAACAAGATTATGAATTTACGAAGTTCAAATACGAAAGAAAACACGCCACCACATATCACCAGCATTCTTAGCTAGTACCGAGGAATGATGACCATACATGGTAGTAACATTAGGGCAACTAACCAATCAGCGAGATTCTAACGCACCTCTATGCCTGCACCCGAACTCCTTATCTCACATACACCCTCCCCCTCCCCGAAAGTCCACGTCTTTTTACCTTCCTCCCAGTAATCGGAGAGCTATAAAAGGGGAGACAAAACTAGGAGCGCTCTCTTGTCTGTCTGATATTCTGGAAGTATACATCGTCTCCGCGATACTCGTAATAACTTTTATAACACGCAGTTAGACATTTTTTATATTTCACTTGACTTGTACTGAGCGCGATTTATCGAAATTAACTATTGTAACCATCTATTGTAACCAATTTAAAGTAGTAACTATACTTAACCGCAAATAGACATCATCGTTATTTTACTAGAAACAATTGAACCTTTTCCAATTATAAAGCTTAACTTATACGCGCGGATTTCGCTCTCGACAAGCCACACCCACGTCGCAGAAGGAAGATCTACAGCAGCATTGGGAAGACTCCTAGCTACATTACATTCACACAGCTACCTGAGAATAAATTAAAGTAAGCTATGCACCCCGTGCATTGTTATTTCCAATTGAGCTCTTTACAAATCTAATTTAATCAAACGCAACTCAAGTCTATTTTCTTCTTCGTTACGCTCCCTAGACGTAACACTGCAGAACACAGGATTGTATACCCACAGAGTTCTGGACCATGTTCTTCATAATCAGCATTAGTATGACAAACAGAATAAAATTCAGGGTCACTAGCCAATATGGCACCTCCATAACAAACAGCGTAAAGTTGTTTATGATGTGTGATATTACACGAATATTAATAGGTTTTGGCTAAAAAATATATGTCTTTTTCATAACTTGTTTTACGTTCAGTGCAATTTAATTAAAAAATAAAACTAAACTAAAAATAATCCTTCACTCGGATCCATACTTAACTCCAAAATTTCATCAATAGTTTTTTTATTTAATGCCTCTGTACAATCTTCTTCGAAAATCTTTATACATTATTGATCGAGCCACCAAATCACACAATATTATTATACAATGGCCTTCTAACATCTATCCAGTTAATTATCACTTTATTGCTGTACATCTTCTGTTATAATAATTTATTCTGGTAACTCTTTGGTGTTGAATGAGTTTCATCTGATGATTGTTCAGTCTGGTCGTTGTTCATTTTTATAATAATATTAGGGGCGATAATGGCTGTTGGCTTGTTAGTACCTGTAATATAAGATTCGGAATCTTTTTTGAAAAGACTAGCAAATGATCCAACTAGATGCGTTGGTAGCAGCTGAAGTGCTAACAGGCACTTCATTTATAAAATTTACTTCTGATGTACTATTTTCTATGGTTGCAGGTGTCTTCTTAACTTCTTTATTATTTTAAAATTCGTCGCTTGTTCTAACACCAGATTTGGCTTTAATACAACTGCCAATAACAAAACATATTTTTCTAACCTTCATTATTTATTATTTACTTTCTCGACCGACGAAGACTGAGATATGAGTGAGCGCGACTGGTACTACTACAGCAGTTCGCAATACAGGCCTACAGGGTTGGGTGTATGTTTCACGAAAGTTGGACAAGTTTGTATAGTACGCAAGTATTGCGAGCTGCTGTAGTAGTACCAGCCGCGCTCACTCATATCTCAGTTGTCGTCGGTCGAGAAAGTAAATAATAAATAATGAAGGTTAGAAAAATATGTTTTTTTATTGGCAGTTGTATTAAAGCCAAATCTGCTGCTAGAATAATAAAGAAGTTAAGGAGACACCTGCAATCATAGAAAACAGTACATAAGAAGTAAATTTTATAAATGAAGTGCCTGTTAGCACTTCGGCTGCTACTAACGCATCTAGTTGGAACATTTGCTAGTATTTTCGAAAAAGAGTCCGAACCTGAAGTCATGCATATGAAATCTCAAATCGCATTCCGTTACCGATTTCATACTATGCAGAAGATGCCCTTGAAGCCTCCCACAAATACTTACGAAGAAATATGGTTCTGCATGCTAAACAGAATGGCAGAGAAACCGTATTTCAATTACGTCCCAATTACTGCGAGCATATGTTTATGCTGCTATTCGATAGACTATTTCTTCGATTATGAAGCATATAAATTCAATATTTTTATTTTATCTTACAATAGATGTTAGAAAGCCATTGTATAATAATACAGTGTAATCTGGTGGTTCGATCAACAATGTTTAAAGATTTTCGAAGAAGATTGCACAGAGATATTAAATAAAAAAACTATTAATGAAATTTAGGAGTTAAGTATGGATCCGAATGAAGGATCATTTTTAGTTTAGTTTAATTTTTTAATTAAATTGCATTATTGTCCTTTGACTGCCCCACTTCACAGCCCAGGCATTGAAGTCACCTGCGATCAGTATCGGTTTTCTTCCTGCAGCATCTTGCACAAGCCGATCTATCAGATGTTCGAACGGCTCGACTGGCGCGTTGGGGAAAGCATAGCAGCTGTAAATATAAATACCTGCTACCTTAACGCGTACAAATCCTTCTTTACGGTTTATCATTTTTTTCTGAAAAGCAGTATTACCACATGCCCAGATCGCTGCTTTAGCGGTACTGTCCATATCCCATGATGGATCGTCTAGATCTTTGTACTGTTCGCACACGATTGCTATATCCACCTCTGTTTCACGGACGTACTGGTTCAGTAGGTCCTGTGCAATCGCACAATGATTTAGATTTAACTGCACTATTTAATAATGAGCATGTATAACTACCGGTAGCATGGTCCATTTTTTCTACTGCGCCTTTGTCCGGGCAGAGTACGCAGCTAGGTTTGTTTTTACAGTCTCTTGCTTTATGCTCTTCGGTTCCACACTTGCAACTGAGGTTACTTCGATCCTGTGTTATTGTGCAGTTTTTGCCGATATGTCCAAATCCTAGACATTTATAACATCGAAGTGGACGTACGTTCCGTTTCATCTCTCGTATTCTGCATACTACCCAGCCTATCCTGATTTTCTGCTTTACTATTATCTGTTGAGCCATTTTTGTTGGCATTAGAATGACAGCCGTCTGCGTATCACCGTATGCCTTCCACAATGACTTTATTATCATCTCCTCAGCTGGGGATAGGTCGCTATCTTGGAACTCATGGCGTGATGTTCTACGCTTCTTAGAAGTCTGTTCCATCTGTCTCTAGACGAAGAAGGGAGAGGTTTGGCTCTCTCGATCCCTGCTACTTCTAGCATTTGACTGAATACCTGCGTTGGTCTTCGTAAAGTCCTCTAGTGCTCTGCTAGTAGCGTTTTCCATTGTCTTCAACTCTGTGCGTATGTTTTTCTTATCCAAGATAAACGCTACCAGAGCTTCGACTTTCTCTTTGAGGAGCTCTAGCGACCGAGCCTCTTTATCCTGCTCCTTTCCTTGGTCTTCCATTTCCACTCTATTCACTTCGTACACTACTTCCATCTTTCCATCCTCACTATTCTTTTGAGCAGCAGTAAGGGCCAAAAGTTTATCATCTCTATAGTGTATGTGGCTTCCCCCAAAATCCGTGGAGCCTGCACCGACCACCGGCGCTGTCACCTAATCGGAATCGGTGGTGGGATTAACCCCTCTACTGAGGGCCCCCACTTGGGGTATTTCGTATCACTCATTCACTACGTGATGATTAGTTTGTGATCGGGGTGCCTTCCCCTACCTAGTTTTGCTCCGCCCCGGGTATTTTATTTCCCCGGTGCCCTTCATATATGACGAGCTTTCCCCTATCCGTCACCTGGGGAGGCGCCTGATGCGAGCGGCTATCCTCGCCATTGCGACCCGCCCTGTCCAGCATACTTGCGGCTTGGTGATGACCTGCATGCTGAGTCGAGGCTCCAGCGTTTGCGGCTCACCCTGTCCAGCATACTTGTGATTCTCCCTAACCCGAGCTAACCATTTCCCTTTTTCTTTTTCTATTTACAGAGACATCGCGGTGGTAGACGGGAGCGGACGCAAGCGGAGCGTGTACGGGAGCGGTTTGGTCCTCCGGAGGAAGAATTTTATTTGCTTTAATCTAATTTTGTTACATTTATTTTGTTTATTATATAAATTTTATTTTTGTTTCCCCCTAAAAAAATTATATATTTCTCTTTTTTTTCTCTATATATTCCTTTAAATACATAAATCGTAACTTTTGCGGACACTTTCTTACATGAAACGTGACTTATAGAGGCAAAGTGTACTTATGCGGACTGGCGTATAAGTACATGATTTTTTCATACATAGAACGGTACTTATGCGGACTCAAAAAAATTTTTATTTGGTTTTTTGATAATTATTTTTTTACTAACAGAAGCTGGCGCCGTAGGCGAACAATATTTGAGACCGGGGTTCAAAATATTTTTATTTATCATACAATTATAACCTATTTTATAAAGTATCTATATAAGTTATTATACATATATTTTTTTCTTTTTAGAGTTTGATAATTATTTTTTTACTGAACAGAAGCGGGCGCCGCAGGCGAACATCATTGGGGTCGGGGCTTGTGGGGTTTTAGGTTATTATACAATTATAACCTATTTTATACAGGGTCCGCATAAGTCATTATATATATATATATATATATATCTAATGCAAGTTTTTGGGACGTTTTTAATAATACATCGCAAGTTTCTGGGATATCCCAGAAAACTTCGGAGTGTAATGCAAGTTTCTGGGACGGCTTTGTTCGGTAAAATTACTATTTTAGTAATGTTTTCGTGTTTTAATACGCAATAGTGACCAGAAACAGAAGTGGGCGCCGCAGGCGAACATCATTGTGGTCGGGGGTTGTGGGGTTTTAGGTTATTATACAATTAAAATCGATTTTAAAAAGTGTCTGCATAAGTACCTATACATACGTTTATATATATATTACTTACTCAATGCGCGCTGCACTCGCTACCTTCGCTGAGCTCCTTTTTTACGATTAGTTGCACTGGCCTGCAGGTCCTGTGCAGCTTCAATTAGAGGTGCAGTTGAGATGCACTCTCACTCTCACACTCACACACACACACCTACACACATGTAGCACGTCGCGTATATTTCTTTCGCGTAAGTATATCGCGTCTGTCGTGATTCGCGACGGAAATCGATCTGACGGGCGCGATCAAATTACCCTATCGTGCCGTCTCTCGCTAACTCACGAGATCTCCTATCTCTCTCTTATCCGCGACACGTGCCACGCTCGCTGTCCTGCTCATCATCCTCGGTGCTTGCGCGCCGTCGGATCAAGCATACAATCGAATTAACGATTGAATTCTCGATTCAATCGCGAATTCGTTATACCCCTCTCCCAGACGCTGGATACCAGGATGGTGGCAGCTCGATGATCGCGCTCGATGACCTACCATAGAGACAGGTAAGGATTCTACATGGATGATGCAAGGTTGTCGCAATGAAACATAATGATTGTTAGAAAAGTATAAAATATATTCAAACTTAAATGAAAGGGGCACCAGAGGCTACACCTACTTGTACCGCGGGGACTCCGCTGCATTCGGGCAGTCCTTGGATTTTTTGACACCCGGTGTTCCGCACATGAAACAGCGGGTGTCCCGCTTCTTATCGCTCATGCGCCAACCGCCATGCCTCGACCTCTTCACGTTGTTTGGCCCGCTTGAGCGCCTGCTCTGCTTTTACTCGCTCTGCGCGAGCGTGCTAAAGATGGGCCACTTCCTCCTGAGCTCATCGCTGTTCAGCCTCTTTACGGAGGCGCCTGTCTTTGCGGACGCCAAAAACCGCGCGCAGTTCGACGCGCTGGTTTTCTACTAGTGGAGTCCACCTCTTCATCCGTCGGCTTCCAGCATCGCCGTGTTGCTCGACGAAATGGTCGAGCGTGTCGAACGGTTCCTCCTCCAGGTGGAGGCTGGCTCTTGAGGGTTCCCGCGTCTATTCGAGCAGCTGTTCCACGCGTCTCGCCTCGAGCTGGCTTGGCGACGGGTCCTGCTTGCGGACCGCGTCGCCCTCGCCATCCGCCTCTTTGATCTTTGAAAGGCCTGGGCTTTCGGCCAGAGCCTCCGCGCCTAACGGTTCCTCAGCTGCACAGGAATCCTCCTCCTGTGCAACCTCTTGCTTTACTTATGGTATCGCGCTCTCTTGTCAAGCGACGGTGCCCTCTTCTTTCTCCTCTTCTTCAGGCTGGACCGGTGGTGGTCCAGTGGAATATGGGCGGCGCAATGTCGCGCCTACCCGAGCGCCTATGATCGGGACCACCTCCCGATCAACCTCGGATATTGAGACCGAGGTGCTTGGCTCCTCGGCCCCAATTGGCAGCTCTTGGAATAAATGTGTGCACATCTTCAGAAATTCTTACTTATCCATCGTGAAATCAAACAGGGAGGAAAATGAGAGGAATTTACGAACGCGCGGCACGTATTCGACGAGGAGAAAGAGTCGCCGGATTTGCTAAGCTCACACGCTTTCGGGAGCCCTTCAGACGACCGGGCTTTCAGTTTGCTACCGAAATTGACGACGCAGCCTTCTCGATTCGAACGCCCGCTCGCTTCACAACTTTCCGAGAAATATTTACTACTTCTCAACAACTTCCGTCGACCTCTCTAGTCGACTTAGAGGTCTTGGGCAGCATCGTAAGTGACGCAGCGATCTTTACTGCGCGCACCTCCTACCGTTTCCCGCCAGATGGCTTCGGCAATCTTTAGCCATATGCCTCGGCTTCTCGCACGTATAGCATTTCATCTGCTTATGTGCTTGCCGAGGGCTGGCCGGACCTGGACGCGGACCATGCTCTCCTTTCGTTTCTTTTGTTACGGGAGAGCTAGATCGTCCTTTGGGCTTCCGATAGCCCTGTCGCTTTTTCAGCGCTTCGGGAGACTTGCTCCAAACTCGATGTTTGAGCTGATCGGACAGAGTTTTGACCTCCATGAGCAACTCAGCAAAAGCCGTTGTCTCCGGCTGACACTGGCCGACTGCTGCCACTTTCGTATCAGCTCCAGATATTACCGGTTTGGCTTTCGGAAGTTTTTGAGGCTTCTTATACGCCACTTCCGGCATGACGGTGTTTTGTGGCGAAGGTGGAGGTCTGAACGCCTCACCTGCTGTGCTTACGAGCTCAGCTTCTCTCGCCAACTCCATTAGCGACTCCACGTCACGGGATTCTGCACACCGGACCATACACTGTAATTTTGGCAGCATATTCCGGTACATCAGGTCCAACTGTGCTTCGATCGAAGGCACCGGAACCTGCTTCAGCACAATCGCTTGCAGTCACACGATAAAGTCACGCATCGGCTCTTCTTGGCCTTGGGTGCGTGCATTAGCTTGAGCAATCAACCTCTGCTGAAACCCCTTGTTCACGCCATACCACCTCCTGGCGGCAGTGCAGAACTCGGACCACGACCTCTATTTGTCACGATCATTTCTGTACCAAATGGCCGCAACACCTGCTAGTAACTCTGACAGAGAGGATAACAGCTCCTCTTCTGTCAGATCTGCGAGCACACGACACTTTTCTACCCAGGTGAGAGAGATATCAATACTTTGATCCTTTTCCCCCGAGAATCAAACTTGCCATCGTCTCACGATTTGGCCTACTTCTTGACCTGCGTGTCGTGTCTGCGTGCTGGTACCCGAAATAAATCGGTTATTGGATCTGAGTCTATCACTAGCACTCAGATCCATCGTTTCAATGCTATTCTTCTCTAGTACGTAAGCACCTGAGATATTTCCCCTCTCCCAGTCTGTGCCTCTAGCAGTAGCATTTGAAACGTCTTGCGCTGGTCTGCGCGCCTGTGTATCCTCTAATATGCTACTATATCCAGGATAATACGTAAATGTATTCTGGAAATTTATCTGTGGTCGCCTATTTGAGACTTTTTCAGCCTGCATCTCCGAATGCAGGCCAAAACCAGTGGCATTCGGTCTAAATGAACCTCTGGCCTCTAGCCTCGTGCAATCGCTGCCACTCTGCTTGCACGCTCATGGAGTCTTTGCCGCTGCTTCCAGCGCTGTGCAGCGACGAGAGATCTCTGAGACCCTCTCGTTGAGCAATCTCATCTGCTTCTTTATTTCGGAGAATATCATAATGATATTCCCTGTTTGCGGTCCAGTGAAGACCATTGGAGGTCCTGCTTCCTTCCTCTCGTCACACGTAGTGGACCCATCCATCTCGCTACCGGTGTCGCTCTCCCTAGTTGGCCTTTCTATCTGCTCGACTGGGATCTGCTCCGTGCTTGAGCTCTTCTGCTGAAGCTCCTTCTCCAGTTGCGGCGCGTTGAGCCTGTACAGCTGTCCCAGACGCTCTTCGTCGCTGGCTTGCACCACTGGATCCACTAGCAGTATATGCTAAGCTTTACTTACTAGTGCACTTTTCCGGGCTTTTTGGATGCACAGACTTCACTTAGTCTGTGCTTCCTTCAACAGGAATACTCTGGGTTCGAACTTCGACTCGCACAAGTTCGAACTCTTCCTTCGTTCGAACTTTTCTTCTAGTGCGCGTTCGAACCCCCTGTTGCTTCGCATTTTCCCACCTGTGGTCGCAGGTTCGAAACCTACTAGTAGTGTGCAAAAAAAAATTCTATTTTTCAATAGCAAAAAAAAAACTTTCAACTATTTCAACAATTGACAAACATCAATTTTGAAACAAAACAAAAAACCAATTTCAATTTTATTTTATCCTCTCCCGAAAGCACTTTTCCGCTCAATTTTCCTATTGTCCGTCGCGCTATTTCCTAAAAACGCTCTAAAAAAATCGCTATGTGACGTCCGAGAACGACAAATATCAACTTTATTTAAAATATGCATACATACTTTGCGTTAAGCAATGCATGTACGCTGCTCCTTTTTGAGCCAATGTATTGGAACACTCTAGCTCGGGACAGAGCGATTGTGCAATTGAAACGTGTGTTATTCTGACTGAATCGGTAATTATGCGGTGCTTTAGTTATAAATATTTATTTAAACCGATCTTTACTAGAATTTAGTTTGAAATTAGTTTTATTTTTATATGATACGCGATCTCAGGTTTTCGGCTGAAATGCCGATTTTCAGGTGTGGCCCTTTTATATTTAATATTAGTTCTAACCAATAGTTACGCTAAATAAAAACCGAACCACTAATATTAGCAGTAGGGATTTTATTTGTTAACTGTGGCTACAAACCATATATTAACACCCTATCCAAGATAAACAATCCTACCTGTTCGCAGTTGCTAAACGGTCCGGATTTGTTTATAGGTAGGTAATATACATATATATACTGCAGCTTTTCAAGCCGATCCTTTCGGATGGAACTAAAAGTGCATTTGTATTTAATGTATATATATATGTGTGTAGTGCAACTTTTCAAGCCAATCCTTTCGGATGGAACTAAAAGTGCGATTGTATAAATATATATATATTTATTTATATGTTGCAACTTTTCAAGCCAATCCTTTCGGATGGAACTAAAAGTGCATTTGTATTT
>UELU01140360.1:0-13626 GCA_900490025.1 Megastigmus dorsalis | reverse complement strand
AGGCCTTCGCCGGGAAAACCAGGGTGAGACGGCTCCTCGCTATTGCCCGGTATAAGGGACGTAATGGCCCCTACACCTCGAATAGCTTGGAGAGCTAGAGAGACAAGCGATTTTAATTATATTTAAAATATATTTATTTCCGCTTGTTACCTCTACATGCTCTGATGCTTGTCTATCTGATTGCTGCGTGATGTGCCGCTTTTATAGCTGAGGCGGCGATTTGATCAGCTTCCCCCTCTCTGCGATGATCATCCTTGATGTTGCTTGGTGGGGATAAGTAGTTTGATTCGCACGCATACGCTTAATTCGCATGTAGCGCGGTTGTATGTGTGCGCGCGTATATATTCGCAATTCATGCGTTCTATTTATATTATAGTCTTGATTGATAATGATTTGTTTAACGATTATAACAATTATGATATTGTAAAATATTACATTAGAGTTTTTATTCTCTACGCTAATTGAAATTATAAAAACAATAATCGCGCTAAAACAGTATACGCAACGCTTGTAAATATTATTATTTTAATACTTAAGTATATCTTAACTATTTATTTTAACTGTATTTTATTAATGTATTAGGAATTGTATATGGAATTGTTATTGATTTAGTGACAGGTGTCACAAGTTTAATATATCCCCTCGTGGCAGTGGTGGCGAGCATCGTCGGCGCGGACTCGTTGCCCTGGTAGTGCACCTAACCTCTAACGGCGCCGGGAAAGAAAAGACGGAGTCGAGTTTGTTTTTATTTTCATTTATTTAATATTCGCAATTACCTCTTGTGAGGCCACATTAGCCTCACAATATTAAATTTGGCATAAATTATAGTCAAATATATATTGTATCAAATGTAATTAATGCATTGTTTTTTTTATTTTAGGTGAATATAGGAAAATACAGCCTATAAGGATAATACCCACTTAAGCACATATTAGTTTTATCCTGTGCTTTAGCCCACTAGAAATGATGACAGTTTGATCCGCATAAGATGTAATGGTCTCCTTAGGCATATCTCTGAATAGATCATCAACATATATTATAAATAACAATGGCCCTAATACTGTTCCTTGAGGAACACCAGTAGTTATGGTTTTTGATTCACTAAAGATATTTTGTATTTTAACTTTTTGTTCTCTATTTGAGAGATAGCTTGTTAATGATCTTAATACATTGCCTCTAATACCGTATCTCTCTAATTTCATTAACAGGATCTTATGGTTAACTGTGTCGAAAGCTTTGGCTAGATCCAAAAGAGTGCCAATAATAGGTTTACTTTTATCTAGTTTATTATATATTATATTTGTAATATAGTTTAAGGCATCTTTAGTTCCTTTTCGTTTTACAAATCCAAATTGTTTTTCGGAAATTAAATTACATTTATGTATAAAATGGTATAGCCTATTATAAACCATTTTCTCAAAAATTTTCGCAATATTTGATATCTGAGATATTGGCCTATAATTAAATATACACGCTTTGTTTCCAGCTTTATAAATAGGTACTACTTCCGCAGCTTTGAGTGATGTAGGCAAAGTTGCTTTACCAATACTCAAATTAAAAATATGCTCTAAAGGAATTGTTATAACATTCGAGAATGTTTTTAGAATTTTAGTATTGATGGAGTCAATTCCTCCTGCTCTAATTTTCATAGCATGCATAATCTTATAAACTTCATAACAATTAGTTGGCTCAAAAAATATAATTTTAGGATTTCTATCTGGTAGAGTAAGTTCTACGTTTTTTGGTTGGATTATTATGTTGCTTAAATCAGTTCCAATTTACAGTAATATGTATTCATTATATTTGCTATTTCATTAGCGTCTGTAATTCTTCGATTGTCACACATTATGTATTTAAGATTATTCGTTTGTTTTTCGTTTTTGCCTAATTTTGAGTTTATAAAATTCCACAAATGTTTAGGATTATTTCTACTTTTTGTTATTATTTCTGTTTCGTATTTGCATTTGGCATCTTTTATAACTCTAATTAATATTTTACAATAGTTTTTATATTAAGTCATCAAAGCTTCGCAACCTGGTTCCTTTTTGGCTAGAGTATACAAAAGTTCTTTTTTTTTTTGCAAGATACCCATATTGCACTTGTTATCCATTTCTTTCTAGGTAATCCATCTTTTTGTT
This sequence comes from Megastigmus dorsalis, assembly GCA_900490025.1. Taxonomy (NCBI): domain Eukaryota; kingdom Metazoa; phylum Arthropoda; class Insecta; order Hymenoptera; family Megastigmidae; genus Megastigmus; species Megastigmus dorsalis. The sequence goes on along the minus strand of UELU01140360.1, from coordinate 11,488 downwards.
TATTTTTTTTTTGAGTTTTTGAGCTAATTATCTTTTCTATACATTTATTTACCATTGCAATTAGTAGATCAGCAGCGACTTCTGCTCCTGCTCTGACAATAATATGTTCCAATCCATTTTATATCCAAAGTTTTTTAGTTTATTGTTATTAATACCTTTGTACTCTTTATTATCTGCAACATTTATTTGGTGTCTATCATAAGTTAAAAATAATGGAAAGTAATCATTAAAAGGACAGTTTAATTTGTACGCTTTAGTTTTAAGCTTGTCAGATTTTAGGAACATATTATCAATGCAGGTACCTCCAAGGCCATCCACAGATGGTGTCGTTACTTCCAAAAACAGGGTTTATAAGCATTTTCTAGAAAGGTTTTTAAAAATTCTTGAGTAATTGTATTTTCAGTCATATTTTTATTATGCTTATTTAAAAAGTCTATATTAAAATCTCCAATTATCAAATGATTCTTAATATTCAATATAAAATTAAATTTTGACACACAGTCCGCCTTTGCGCGAACCAACGTTATGCAATGCTCCGAAATTCAAATAAAAATCAAGGGTGTTGCAGTGACGGCGTTGGTAAACACGGGCAGTCAGGTGATTTGGATATCCGAAGCGTTTGCGCGCTAGCATGCAGCAAAGTTGAAAAGGCTGTCCAATGCTACCCATGGTGGGCCTAATAGTAAAGGGAGCGACGTGCTTGAAATCAACGCGCTTGAGTAAGCAGTTGATGGTGAGCACTCAAGTGCATAATTTCTCATACAAATTAAATTATTCAATCATTCCCAAGTTAATTGGAGAATGCATTCTAGGAATAGATACAATAAAAGAAATGGATTGTTTAATTGATTCTGTAACAGTAGTTAATACATAGGTATAGCGAGACAGTGGTAGTGGAGGGGGGAGTGGAAGGGGAAAACCCCGAAATAGCGTGGCTAGGGAGGGGGCGTAGATAAGTGTGGAGGTAGAGAGGAGGGTATCGCTGATGTAGCGCGTTGTCCCCATCCTCGACAGGCAGTGCGTGAGGAGTGGAGCCTGACTCTGGTCTTGTCGAAGGATACTTGGAAGCGTAAAGACTAAACGGGGGTAAAAGCAACTATAGAGTTCGGATTGATAGTGGTAAGGGAGGAGGAAGAGGTATTACTGCCTTGCTATACATATGTGTATAGGGTATTCCTGGTGTAGCGCGTTCGCCCCCTAGACAGTCAGAGTGTGAAGAGGGGTGCAATGCCCGCCGCTGACCCTGCCCATCGATACTTCTCCGATCCGACCTGCTCGATGGTTGAAAGATGACTGAATTGCTAACGATAATGCGCAGAGAGAGAAAGAGAGAGAGAGAGAGAGAGAGAGACAGACAGACAGACAGAGAGAGATAGATAGATATATATAAGTTTATTTGTAAAAGATTACAAAAGTAATGCGGCTAAAAGCCTCAGAATACAATATATTACATAATTTTATCACAATCAGCCTTTGTTACATCAGTCTTTATTACAATCAGTCTTTTTTTTTCTATGATATCACAGCCTCAGAATACATATAATTAACAGTCTTACATTTCAGTACATTAAATAGTAATATCACAGAGCGTCATAAATAAAATAATACAAATAAACGTAATACAATAATAATTCGGTCTATATCTATCAATCATGAGGTAACATTCACATTCACTCATCCCATTCATACACACTCTCATGCTAATAAATACACTCACACTTTTAAAAATAAGGTACATGAGACCAAAAAATAAGTTCACAAATATTAAGGTCTGTCCAAAAAAGTGTAACGTGTAAGTCTGTATAACCGAATATAATCAATCAATGAGCCGCAAGTGCAGCCCATGGAGGGAGGGGCTAAGCATCAAGGCCAAAAAGGTGTTCATAGAGAGAGAGAGAGAGAGAGAGAGAGAGAGAGTGAGAGAGAGAGAGAGTTGATGATGGCATGTTGTGCCTCTTGAAGCATTTGTTTTAAGATATTCATTTGATTTTGTAATGAAGTACAAAAAAAAAATATAGAGGGAGGGATAATAAATTAAAACACAGTATAAAATATTTACGTTTTGTTTTAAAATACGTTTTAAAATAAATAATTGTTAATTATTAAAATATTACAATCAAAAATATTTACAATTGGTTTTAAAATACGTTTTAAAATAAATAAATGGTAATTATTACAAATATTACATTAAAAAATAATTATAATTTGTTTTAAAATACATTTTTATATTCTAGGCCTACTAAATTTACGGTTTAACAGCATACTTTTATCCAACTAAGCTAAAATATTTTGAAAATTTTTTTTAAATTATTAACTCTGTAGGGATACGCTAGTATTTGCGCATCCTGATCTGCAGCCAACGTACTACTCCTTGGTTGCGCGTCTTTGACCGTCCAAGCACCATTCATGACGTTATTTTCAATTGCAATTTGAATCATTTGTGGAAGTGCGTAGGAGAAGCTGTAACAAAAAAGAATAAATTTTTATATTCTGTAACGCGCCACTCGTCCAGGGTCCAAGGCTCAACCTGTAATCCCTACTAGTACATATACAGGGTGTCCCAAAAGTATGGACACACCTGAAAATCTCGGAAACTAGTGGCGCTAGAAAAAAACTTTCATACAAAAGTTTCCGCAAATCAAACGGCGTATCCGATCGTGAGCTTGAATTTGACCTTGGGTTTGACCTTCAGGGTCATTTGAAGGTCAAGTCGAATTTTTTCAATGGTAACCCCCCTTTTTATTACAGAAATGGAAAGCGGGAAAAATTTCCTATTCAAAGGTATAAATAACATAGGGGGTCAAATGTAGCCTAAAGGTCATTTGAAGGTCAGATCTTTGAATAAGCTGAAATTGGTGTTCAGAAGCCCATACATAACTCGAAAATTAGGGGTTTTAAAAAAAAAAAAACTTTGAATACAAAAGTTTCCGCAAATCAAACGGCGCATCCGATGGTGACCTTGAATTTGACCTTGGGTTTGACCTTTAGGGTCATTTAAAGGTTGAGTCGAGTTTTTTGAACGAGAACCATACTTCTTCATTACAGAAAACTTGTCCAAAGGTCATTTACAAATTTTACAAATTTGATCTCAGATTCGCACTCAGGAAGGTTCTTGGCCGAATTCACAATTTTTAAGAGAAAAACCCTTCCATATGCGCACCTGAACTAATCACGGGACAAAGGTCAATTTTTGTGAATATTCGGGTATGCATTCATAAGATTAGTATCGATTTTGATGTGCTTTGTTGTTTTCATTCTGAATTAGTTCTATCAACGCACTGATTCTTTTCGTTTATTCTTAGTTTCGTTTTCTGTATTTGAGTATGAATCGTCTCACAGAACGTGAACGAATAAACATCCTCATGATGCAAGGATGGGGTAATATGGTTAGGTCATATCGGCGAGTTGCGGATCCGTTTAACGCAGAATTCCGGCTACCGTTGCATCCAAGAATTTCGAAAAAGACAGTGGGAAAAGCTGTTTCTCGTTTTGAGTAAACTGGTAGCGTTAAAGAGCGACCCAAAAGTGGAAAACCAAAGACAGTGACTGATCATGAAACCTCTTTGAATGTGGCATTATCTTTCGTTGAAAATCCTGGAACCTCCGTTAGACAAGTATCTACTGAAACTGGTGTTTGTAAAACTTCTGTTTACAGAATAATGAAACTCGAGAAGTTTCATCCATATAAAGTGAAATTGGTACAAGAGTTGAACGAGGATGATTTCTATCGAAGACTGAAATTTGCCGAAATAGTGATGAACCGTATTGATGCTAGACCAAATTTTTTAAATGAAATAGTTTTTTCTGATGAAGCTACCTTCCAGTTGACGAGGTAACGTTAATCGACGCAATTGTCGGTTCTGGGCATCGAAGAATCCTGACTGGTTTTCGGAATCACATACACAACACCCACAGAAACTCAACGTTTGGGCAGGCATAATAAATGAGAGAATAGAAGGGCCATTTTTCATAGAAGGCAATTTAAACGGAGAAAAGTATGAAGACATGTTGAGGAATCAAATCGTGCCTACGATAAATGATATTGTCGGTGACAACTTTAACATTACTTACTTTCAATAAGATGGATCACCCCCGCATTACGCTAGAAATGTACGTAATTATTTAAATGAATCATTTCCAGGACGAGTGATAGGCCGCAGAGGAACCATTGACTGGCCACCTCGTTCACCTGACATGACGCCATTAGATTACTTTTTATGGGGTTACGTTAAAAGCAAAGTTTATGCTACAAAACCTGCGAATTTGGAAGAGTTGTCTCAACGTATTATTGAAGTAAATAAATGGAGGACATTTCGAACATGAACGTTAACTCTTAGAAATCACGATTTCTAAAAGATACTAGTTGGACTTACCAGTCGGACACCAGCGTGTCTTGCCTTCACTGGCAGGACACCAGCGTGTCTTGCCTTCACTGGCTGCACTGTAAAATTGAAAATGTCAGTTTCAAACGGATCGAAAACCAAATCTATGGCCAAATCTTTGAAGGTCAAATACATGGTCGACGTCAAATGCACCGTTTTATTTTCAGAAACTTCGATAGAAAAACTTATGGCATTTTTATACCAATTTTAGCTTATTTAACCCTATGTTCTTTATACCGTTGAATAGAAAAATTTTCCCGCTTTCAATTTCTGTAACAAAAAGGCGGGGTTCCCATTGAAAAAATTCGACTTAACCTTCAAATGACCCTGAAGGTCAAATCCAAGGTCAAACTCAAGGTCGCGATCGGGTGCGACGTTTGATTTGCGGAAACTTTTGTATTCAAAGTTTTTTTTTTTTTTTAAACCCCTAGTTTCCGAGTTATGGGCTGCTGAATACCAATTTCAGCTTATTCAAATCTGATCTTCAAATGACCTTTGGGCTACATTTGAGGTATTGCACGTATCCTCTTTTCCCTAACCTATCCCTAATTCCCTCTGGCAGCAGTGCAGCAGTAGCAGTTGCATAGGTGCAATGTTTTGCTGCTCTCTCTCTCTCTCGCTCTCTCTCTCCCATTACATACGCAGTCCTAACCTCACTCTTCTTTCCTACTATCCTAATACTTTTATTTATTTTATTTTTTTTTTAATTTTCATTATTGACTCCGAGGTTTTAGGTGGACCTGGACTACCGTGGACGAGGATATTGTGCTTTACCTCTTGTGCACGGTTTACGTGCCACAATTTTTAAAAATTCCATTAAATTTTATGATAATAAAAAATATATATGTTACCTACGAGGCGTTAAGCTTCACTTGAGGCTGTATTAGCTTCATTAATACTTCTTGAAATTTTCTCCGTGTCGGCTGCTCCTCAACGCCGCATCTCCGCAGCTTTTTGACAGGCGTCACGGAATTGAAAAATTTCTTTATCTCTAGTTGGAATAACTCAGTCTCCAATATGACAGAGTTACTCATCACAAGAATGACTGCCCAGCTGTAAGTGCTGTAATCCCTTTTAGTGATTCTTGATGATTTATTATCTAAAGCCTCGTCGGCTTCTTTCATGCAGCGTACGATCTGAATGCTTAATTGCGTTACTTATCCTGGTATGGATTTCGCCGAACTCCTCGCCACGCGAAAATATTTTTTTAGGCACTACGGACACCTCTACGATATCGTCCTCTTCATCTACTTTGTCATCAAATCCTTCCACGGCCTCAAAGATTATCGCATCGATATGTCTTATTTGCGGCTGAGTGCTTGCTGCTGCTTCTGTTGGTGGCTCGAGTATATCCATGTCGAACTCCAAGTAATCCTCTTGTTGCATTTAAAAAAGGAGGCGCATACACCTCCAGTTCTGAAAGAGCTGCTCTTATCGCGTCAGTGATTTCGCCATAATCCGGCGACGACTCTACTGCTGCAGAATTTCTTCCTTGTACCTCCTCCTGTGGTATACTTACGTCACTGAAGTCGCTTTCACGCTCACCCATAAGTTCGTGTAAAGCACGCATGTCCAATTTTTGAAAATAATATTTTCTTGGTGATAATTACACAGGCAAACAAAAAAAAAGTGAACAGACCCAGAGACTAGACCTATCATTTCTTATGTATTTTGACGCGCTGAAGCCAAATCCGAGCGCAGAATTGATTCAGGACCCTTCATTTTTTTTAAATCGAGAAAAATAATCCAGAAAATCAGAAAATCGATCCTTATGGGGGCTTACAGTAGGTAAGGGATCGGTGAAAAACTTAGATTACCTGAAAATGACTACAAATATTATTTTTTATGTACTTTGACGCGTTGAAGCCAAAACTGAAGTTTATTTTACGTGTTTCCTTGTACGCTCTTTAAATTTTGAAAATCTGGTGGAAAACCTAGAAAAATCGCTGAAAATTGTGAGGCTTCGCACTGAAAAGTTTGGGTTAATCGGGCAATGAATTTTTTTATAAGTGTATCATACATGATTTTTGTCAATTTTGACGCGCTGAAACCGAATTCACGATCTATTTTACTCGTACACCTTTAACATTTTGAAAAAATGGTGAAAAAACGTAAAAAATCGTTAAAAACATTAAATTTTGCGTGCAAGAGCGAAGTATTCTAGCAATACTTTTTTTGCAATTGTATGATACATGATTTTTGTGTATTTCAATGCATTTAATCTGACTCAAGTTCCAAAATCTCTCCAGAGACCTTTATTTTTTTACGCCCGAAAAAAAAACTGAAGTCGGAATATCTATGCGTTAGGGCATTTTAAGCAAAAACTCGCCTTTAGTTTTTCAAATTTTACAACATTAGTGTTTTAGAAAAAAAGGTTACAGCATCGAAGGCTACACAATTTTCTTACACTTTCTTTCGTTTGTAACGAACTCTGCTGTCTTCAAACGACCTATGCAGCGGCTTTTTCTTTCTTTTTGTTCCCCTCGGCTTAGTTTCTCTTTTCAGCATCCAACAAAAATCTGCCATCATATTATTAACATCCCACTTTCCTTGGTAGCGGCGAGGCATTTCCTTGATGTCTTGATGAAATCGTTTACCCTGTTCTAAGCTATAATCTCCAAGGTTCTCTGGAAAATAGTCCAGATGCGAGTGCAGGAAATGCAATTTCAAGTTCATCAAGCAGCCTAATCACTTGTAACTTTCCAACATTTCCTTAACAATGTTCTGGTAATCCTAACTTTTCTGATTACCCAAAAAGTTCTGAGCATCCTTTTTGAAACCTATCCATGCTGCTTTTTCATTGTTGGTCATTTTTGCAACGAATGTATCATCGTTAAACATGGTTCCTTTTGACAAGTTCTTTTTTTTCAAAACTGAAGCTAGATACTCAGCTCCATCTTTTGGTAATCCTAAATTTCTTATGCGGTCATTCAACTCTTTCTGATCGAACGTTTCCGGGGACTTGCTCGTGCCAGCTGGAACGTACTCATCTTCACTTTCGCTTGGACTATCATCAGTGAAACTTTCACTAATTTCCATTTCTTTTTCAGCTAACGAGTTGTCGATGTCCATAAGTACGTTTGACGAGCGGTGTCCTGAGCGGTGCATGGGACGAGCTGGTCCAATAGAGTGGCCTGCACGATCGCCAGATCTTACACCACTCGACTATTTCTTGTGGGGTGACTGCAATGAAAGAGTGTACAAGTCACCAGTATAGCAGCCTTTTAGGAAATTCGTGAGAACGACGGTCCCATCAGGAGAGCGGTCGGAAAACTTGTTCGGCGTACGGAACTAGTGCTAGAACACGATGGCAGGCACATCGAGCAGCACCTGCAGACGTCGAGGAATCAACGGCACTTGTCAGAGCCAAGATCGGCACTTCTCAAAAATCGGTAATGTTTCAAAAATTAATCTCTTGTAGATTTTTTTTACGAGCACTTTAGATATCGAAAAACAAGCCCGAGACCGATTAACAGCATGATAAATTCATTAATCTTATTGCAAATATTCATTTTTCCTATTTATGAATAAATTACCATAATAATTAGTCCCATTCTTCCGCCCCTTTCCCGTCCCTTGGAAAGAATCGGATATTCGCACTCTTATACGATAACGTGCAGATAGTTAAGAAACAGTTTTTTATATTTGATTTATTTATTTCTCAGTAATTAATGTTTTTCTTAGTATTTACTTATTATTTATTCATTAAATAATAATAAGCAGTTGCATTTTCTGAATCTGAAATCGTTTCATGAATATGGATTTCTGAAGAAAATAAGTAATTTTGCTAAAGAACCAGATTCATTTAGTGAATTTATTTTGATTTAATATTGTTTTAATGATTATGTCCAAGTCTAGATTTTAATTATTAAAATAGAAAACATCAAATCCTTGTACCAATATATTCGCACGCCATTTTGTATTTGCGAATAACGTATCGATACGCTGAGACGCCTCAGAGACACATACTTATACAGGATATGCGACCAACACAAGCCCGCCTCACGCGTGTCACGTGTGAGAAGACAGACAACGAACTTGCATGTCAACACAGTGAACGACTATGTTTTCAGCTAAGCGAATAGAACAGGGAATCCGGCGCGGTGACGGCAAAGCGAGCTGATTGGCTGATTTTCTAAATTTTCAATTGCCTATAACTCAAAATTTATGCGTTTAATCGAAAAACGGAAAAGTTGCGTGTCATAATATCCTCCGCTATCTCGTAGTACCCTTATTTTCGGTCAATGTCCGAACGCCCTGCATATTTTATGGCAATATAAAACTACTCAATTCGACGGTAAAACCGGTGGCCTGTTTTTAGATTATATAAATACATTCTTAAAAATAAAGCAAGAAGCTAGTAGATAACCCGATTGGTGCGTAGACGAGATGACAAAAGATGAATATTTACGCGAGTATCAGAAGCATGAGGGTATCGTTTTGGAGGGCGACAAAATTGGAAAAAATGCTGGTTGGCTTTCTGGGGGAAAGTTTGGACAACGAAGCAAGTTGAAACAAACGACAATTGTGAAATCGCGTGAAGCTCTTTTAAAACTGTTACTTTGGCCGGATAAGGAGGTCCTCGGCGTTTTACCGGTAAATGATGATATTTTGTACCTTAACTGGAAACTCCGTGAAGAGGCTGTCGATACGGCACCTAACACTAACACGGTTATACTACAAGAAAACCTTGCACAAAATGGTAACAGAAAAACATAGTTTATTGCCAGTATAGATGTATGACTACTAAAAATTACGGAATAATATAAAAAAAACTCTACAGATTTATTCACACGTAGCTTGCTTCAAAATGATTTAACGTTCCCATATGTATGATATATATTTCATACGTAAAATATATTTATACACTTTACGGTTTTTTTTAAAATTATTGTCAGCTGCTATTTATAAAAATTACATATATTTTTTGAAATGGTTTATTATCTGCCATTTATATTATGTTCAAACATAAATATATTAGCTATTATAATGGGAACAGTAAAAATTGGAAATGCGTCAAACAAAAAAATATGCAGTTTTTTGAGGACTAATTTATCGTTGCCATATCATTTTATATATTGTACAAACATCTATTTTATATTGTTCGATATATTATAAATTTGAAAAAAAATACCTAAGGATTTTTCTAATTAAAATATATATATATGAGTCATTCTTTCTCAATGAATGACCCCTACAAACCAAAATTGGTTTGGCCCAATAAAAGTCTATAGAGAGTTATAAACAAGCATCAAGTACTCGAACCAACGCAATTTAAAAAAGGATATTACACACTGCTACGTAAATGTGAGTGCGAACAGCCGCTTTATACGATATACAACGAAAAAATTAGGCGTATATTCAAGAGTAGCGTGCATAGGCAGACTGGCACGTTTGCCACTGCAAACGGGAGTCTCGTGCCCATAGTAGGTAATAGACCCGCTTCGTTATCGCGCACTGTACCCGATCAACTATACGTTTATACCGATGTATGCGAGCCGTATACAGTAGGTGATACACAGGAAGCTCTACTGCGTATCGAGTCTTTAGACGGGTCGAAATGTAAGTTTGGTGCTAACGTTGAGACATTTTGCACCTGTACACTATATTCCTCTATTGCATCACAGTTTCCGCTCTATCGTTATAGATATAAGAGATAAACACGACCAGCGTATACCATTCGAGTATGGGACTGTAACGCCCAGCCCATATTTTATTTAATTATCTTATTGTGTTTTATTTTGTAAAAAGCACCGCGAGCTTAAGGCGCGTGTGAATAATGTATATATGCACATACGCAGGAAGCGGAAAGCTCGAGCGCCGACGAGCCCGCCCGAGTTTTGGCGAGCGCGCCCCACTGAAAATAGAATAGTAGCGGAGGAGGGAAAGCTCGGAGCGGAGGGGATAACCTTTTTGCTCTGATCTCCGTATATAAAGCGCAGCGCCGCCAGCGAAAGCACATTTGCTTTACCGCCAACATCCAAGCCTGTTCCTTGGGTAATCCACCTGAGAGCTTTTCCGCCTCCCACTTTCTATTTGAGCTAAAATAAATTATTGTTTTTTTGTTCTCTATTAAAAGTAGTTTGATTCTTTATTTAAAAAAAAACATTAAAGTTTAAGCTCGTCTAGCGATTGCCTATTCCGCGGCAATCATGAACGCAAGCAACAAGCAATAAATAACCAGCTTGCACTTACGGCAGGTGGTGATTGTACAGTCCATTGCGTGGCTGTACAGTCTACCTAATGCCGTAAGAGTAAAAATAAAATCATTTTAGTAATTCTACAATCCGTGGCTATTGCACAGTCCAGTGTGTGGCTGGGCAGTGCACCTAGACATTGGAATTATAATCAAAATTAAAAGCAAATTAAAGAAAAAATAAGATACGACTCTCGGCGATTATGTACTCCATTGAGTGGCTGCATAGTCTACCGATGCGAGTCTATAAAAATAAATAAAGTATATTCCTTTCCTTGTCCCGGCGATTATGCAGTCCATTGCGTGGCTTCATAATCTATGAGTCTGAAGTTTGCAACGTTCGTCTCCAACGAAAAAATAAATTTTTCTAAAATATAAAATAACCGGTGCAGACCAGCTGGGGGTTGTGCCAAATAACTGAAAACAACAAAAAAACGTACTAGCATGAATTACAACCCCTAAAAAGTACCCCTACTGTATGTTGACAGGGTAGGGCATAGTACTCGTCGGATCAAAATCCAAACTAAAAATTATACCAGTGCCATACTGCACGTGTATCTTCTTTAGTATCCCACAATACTGCAAAAAATTTTTTGTGACATATCACGTAGGGGAAGCTACCCCTTCGGGGGTGAAAATGCCCAAAAACGTACAAAAACAGTCATAAAATCCAAACTAAAAATTATACCAGTGCCATATTGCACGGACACCTTGATTAGCAAACCACTATACTGTAGAAAAATTTTTATGAGATTACACGTAGGGGAGCCACCCCTTCGGGGGTAAAAGTGCGCAATATTATGCAAAAACAGTCATAAAATACAAACTAAAAATTATACCAGTGCCATATTGCACGTACACCTTCTTTAGCAAGCCACTATACTGTAGAAAAATTTTTGTGAGATTACAC
>UELU01140358.1:0-11281 GCA_900490025.1 Megastigmus dorsalis | reverse complement strand
GCCGTACTCTCCAGACATTGCTCCTTCCGACTACCATTTGTTCCGATCGATGGCACATGGCCTAGCTGAGCAGCATTTCCATTCTTATGAAGAAGTCAAAGAATGGATCGATTTGTGGATCGCCTCAAAAGACGCATCGTTTTTTCGAGATGGTATCCGACAATTGCCCGAAAGATGGAAAAAAGTAGTGGCTAGTGACGGACAGTACTTTGAATCATAAACAGCTAATCACTTTTTCAGAATAAAGCCTCAAATTTTCGAAAAAAATCGGCGGAAGCAAAGTTGTGCACCTAATACTTGTATAGGATACGCGACCAACACAAGCCCGCCTCGCGCGTGTCACGTGTGAGAAGACAGACGACGAACTTGCATGTCAACACAGTGAACGACTATGTTTTCAACTAAGCGAATAGAACGGGGAAAGTTAGGCGCACTCTCTTTCCCGTTGCCCATAGCTTCTGCCTATAACTCAACTTTCAATTGTCTATAACTCAAAAGTTATGCATTTAATCGAAAATCAGAAAAGTTACGTATGACTTAAAATTACCTCCTCTATCTCGTAGTACCCTTATTTTCGGTCAATTTCCGGACGCCCTGTATATAGAGAGCGGTATATGAGGCGTTTCTGTTTTCAATAATTTTTCTTCCTTTAAAGCTGTAGTATTACTTTTTTTACTTTTTTGTTTAAGACTTGTTTTGGGAAAGATACAATATTCTGCACTCAAAGAGGTCTTTTGTAGCTTTAATTTTCTTTGACCTATTGGAATAATTGCATGAAATTGTAATGTTCCTGGAATAGACTTGGCTTTTTCTAGTCTTGATTTTAATTTTACAGCAGTTTCTTCGTAAGATTTCTTACTACTGTAAAAAACTATTGTTTCTTTACAATAACTTGCAGCCCAGGTAAAGAGATCTTCTGGCGTTAATATCCGATGATTTGAAGAAAGTTGTAATCTCGCTCTTTTTGCCCCTCTTTTTAAGTTCGCGCCTATACCATCACATGCACCTTTGCAATGATTTTGAAGTATAATCCACCTAGCGAGTAATATTTAAACTATGTGCATATGAACGGAGTACGTCTTCTTTTTGGCGTTATATATCTTATAGTAAATATTATTTGCACTCTGTGCAAAACATTGATTTCTATGTAAAATTTCCTCAGCTTTCGATTAAAAGTATTAAAAAATATTAAAACGAGATATAACATATTTTATATTTTTTAAAGGTGAAAATAAAAAATTTCGGAAAAAATACTTACACCATTGGAAAGCTGAGAAAAAATACACAAAATCTATGTTTTACATATTTTTGTTGAGTTCATTTAGGTAGTTCAAACACGAGTTGAACACAGCGTGTTTTGGCGCTCGCGCGCCGTGTTTGGAGAGTTGACGTCAAACGCCTCATATGTATACGAGGACATCATTGTTGGGCTTCCTGTACCGAATCCTATCCCGAGACAAAAAAAGCTACGGAGTGCACAACTTAGACTCCATTATCGGCGACCTTATACACCTAGACATCGAATACGGTCAAATTCTACACCTAGACACGAAAAGCAACGGAGTGTACTAGTTAGACCCTATCATCAGCGACCTTACAAATCTAGACGTCGAGTACGTCTCAATTGCATACCGAGACATCATTACCGCAGTCACCATGCACCTAGACCTATGGACTATAATATAAATTTAAGCGCACTACTTGGACACCATCATCGGCGACCCTGTACACCTAGACATCGAGTACGACCCAATTCTACACCTAGACCTTATTATCGGTGACCCTATACATACTTAGATAGAGTATAATATGATATTAATATACACATTTACGAATTGGAAATTTCAAACACTCCAGTGGTCGACTCACAGAGGTCTCTTACCCTGGGTGCGAGAAATCTATTCCATCACGCGGTACTTCTATTTATACTTCACTGTATTTATTTTTCGCATAATTTTAAGTAATATATAAGGCATCTTTCCCTTCAGCGATTGCTCTAACTCGTTAGGTGACTCTGCCCCTCGACAGCTGCTCCTTCGCGTGACATGCTCCACACACCCTCTAAAATGGACTCTATCCTGGGAACGGACACGGAATCGAACCCTTTAGATATCCGTATCACTCAATTGACGGGCGACTCAGGTGAGGCGAACGCTACGGGGCAAGCGCCATCCGCGAATTTTACAGTAGATTTAGATAGAGAACTTACCGATTGCAATCAGTTAATGGCTGATAAAATGAGAGGCGCGTTTGAAAAGGCAGCAAACAGTCTAGACCAAAACAGGCTACTTTTAACTACTTTTGCTTCCTTACAGAGCAATAATGCATCTGTACCGCAGGCGATTTATCATAAAATGGAAAAAACCCTTTCGAATAAAATTAGAAATATGTAAAAATCCCACGATGAACAACTACACGCTCTAAGTTTAGAAATCGAAAAATTAAAACATTTCTCATATAATTCAAACAATAATTTTAATCTAATTAATTCTAATGTACAAAATGTCGTTACAGCTTCATATCATAATTTTAATCCGAGTAATTCCAATGTACAAAATATCGTTCCACCTTCACATCTTAATTTCAATCCAGTTTATTCCAGTGTACAAAATGTCTTTACACCGGCACAAAATTTAAATATTTTCACAACAAGCAACGAATTACCATGTAACCCTTCAATAGTAAACAAGTCTTTAAACACACATTTTCAAACCATAGATTCGCAGAACCTTCATAAACAAAATTTAAATTTTTCAGTCAACAAGCAATCATAATAACCCTTCTACCTATAATTTAGAAACAAACACTCATAGGCACCCCAACTTTGATTTTGCCGTTACCCAATCAAAGCAATACTGTAAACACACCTGGTAATAACAATCGACCCATTGTTCGCTCTAACGTCGATTTCAAACAAATACACATGCCCTTCTGGCAACACGACCCAACGACGTGGTTTGATATGTACGAATGCCAGCTAATAATTCTAAATATCACTGACGATAATGTTAAATTCATCAATATTATGCCGAAATTATCCAAAATATAATAACAGAAATCGAGGATAATCTCAAGCAACTTAGGCCTAACAATCGTTACGACGCGCTTAAAAACATATTAATCAAGAAATACACGCAATCGGATGATTCCAAACTTCAGAAACGAGGCTGCCAAATGGGCACACGATAGCCATCGGCTTATTTCAACGAGTTGATAGATCTTGCGGGAGAGGAAATGCCACGTGCATTAATTCTGAAAGCATGAAAAGCGAACCTGCTACCTAATATTCGCGTTTTTCTGGTAAACGAACCCACACCAGAAAATGAGAGTGCCTCTGTCGCGTACGCGGATCGGGTTCACGCCAATTTATACGACCAGAGTGCACCGATCTGCGAAATCAAATTAACAGAGGCGCAATTGCTCTCAGCAGCAATTGCGATAATGGACGCTCCTTATAATAAAGAAAATCGCCACCGCGACCGTACTCCTCCTGACAAAACTCGTGAAAATGCAAGATCGTTGGGACGCAAGCGAAGTAAGTGCAGAGAACAAAAACGGCTCTGCTTCTACCATAATAAATACGGGAACAGGCATATGAATGCATCAAACCGTGTGATTGGGTCGATTTCACTAAAAATAATGATAAAACGCGAAATGAAAACTCTCACAACAATTTACGGTACATTATGGAGATATGTCGCCGGGGCTAAATCTGTATATCTCCACATTAAACATTTAAATTCTAATGAAATTTTTCTAATAGATTCAGGCGTGGACATTTCCGCAGTTCCTAAACCCAAAGGTTTTAATGTGAGGAAAATCAATATTAAATTATCCGCCGCCAATGATACTACTATCAACACTTATAGCACTTTGCGAAAAAAATTAAAATTTGTTTATAAGCCAGAACTGCTCTGGACATTCATCGTCGCGGACGTACCTTACTCCATACTAGGAGGCGACGCGTTCAAACATTTTCAACTTTTACTCGATTTACATAATAAACGATTATTGAATGCAAAAACAAATGAAATTGCACCGGATATTAAACGGGCAGGTCTTGATTTGCAAATCTCCCTCATTAATCCTAAACATAAATACGCGCACATTTTAACGAAGTTTCCGACGGTGACTAGCATTGATAAGCCTAAAACGCTTAAAAAAAGAGGTGTATATCACCATATTAAAATCTCGGACCCACCTTGCGCCCGGAGACCGCGACGACTACCCCCTGAAAAGCTAATAATTGCTAGGCGTGAATTCGAGAAATTGTGCAAATCGGGTATTTGCAGACCATCCAAAAGCCCATGGGCTACACCTATTCATACGGTATTAAAAAAGAATGGGGAGTCGAGGATCTGCGGAGACTATCGCAAGTTAATCGAAGTTATGGTACTGCATAGACACCCTATTCCCAACTTGCACGACTTCTCCAGCAATTTGCATGGCAAAACTATTTTCTCCGCTCTCAACTTGCAGAGTGCCTTTCTATAGATCCCTATCTTTCCGGAAGATATTCCTAAAACTGCAGTTATAGCGCCGTTCGGTCTCTACGAGTTTCTCGTGATGACCTTCGGATTTCGAAACGCATTGCAACCTTTTCAAAGATATGTCAACATGGCATTAGGGGACATAGATTTCGTTTTCACTTATATCGACGATATACTGGCAGCATCCGCCTCACCCGCGGAACATGAAATGCATCTTAACGCGGTGCTCGAAAGACTACAGGCTTTGCACCTGCATCTAAATCTAAAAAAATGCATTTTCGGCGGTCACGAATTGATTTTTTTGGGCCACACCGTTAATAAGGACGGTCTTAAAGCAGATGCGAAATTGGTGAAAGCCATTCAAACCTTCCCTAAACCTAACACAACGGACGAATTGCGTAGATTTTTAGGCTTTGTAAATTTTTACAGAAAATCTGTACCCCAAGCGGCCGAAACACAGCGGCATCTGCATGCATTGATCAAGGGTAACAAGAGAAAAGATAAAACTCCGTTAATTTAGAATGCTAACGCGGAAGATACCTTCGAAAAAACCAAACGTCATATATTAAATATTGCCTATGTAGCTCACCCGTGCGAGAACGCTGTATTACGCGTAAAGACGGATGCTTCCAATTTCACCATGGGAGCCTCCTTGAAGTAATATATCAGTGGCAGTTTTCTCCAAGAAATTCACAGCTCCGCAAACGCGCTCTTCGACATACGATCGCGAACTAACGGTTATCTATGGGGCACTAAAACATTTTAATTATTTTTTGGAGGGCCGTAGCTTTAAAATTTACACGGATCATAAACCCTTAATACATGCGCTTTCACAAAATCCGAAAAAATACCCACCAATTCGCGCACATAGACTATCTTATATCGCTCAATTCGATACTGCAATCTGCTTTCTGCGGGGTGAAGACAATATCGTAGCGGATTCATTGTCGCATATTGCTTCATCTACCGCGCTAAATATCTTCAATGGGCGAGATGAAGTATTGAACCATTCGTTCAAAGAACCGTTGCAGCCATAGCTACTTTTCAGTTTCCGACTTTTTCACTCTAGAGGATATATCGCACGAGCAGTTGAACGACGAGGAATTGAAAGAAATCCTTGCAGACCCTTTGAGACTAACTAAACTACACTGGGAACCCAATCGCGTTGCAATCTATTGCAAGCTTTTGCACTAATTTTAGACCATTTATGCCCAAAACTTTAAGACGCGAAATATTTCATTTATTCCACATTAACAAACCTCACCCTTCCGCACGCGTAACGGGCAGGTTAATTAGTCAACATTACGTCTGGCCTAAAATGCATTTATCTATCAAAACGCTCTGCCAAAGCTGCATGTAATGTCAGCGCTCTAAACTATCGCGAGAAAATAAATGCCGGATGCACGCTTTTCACACGTACGTATCGACATAGTCGGTCCGCTGCCTCCGAGCGAAGCTATAAATATTTATTAACAATTATAGACAGATTTTTTCGCTGGCCGGAGGCAGTGCCGCTTTATGACATAACGGCACCTACTGTGGCGCTCGCGTTCACCGGTCACCTTAACTACCGATCAAGAACTTCAATTTGAATCACAAATGTTCACTTCTTTGCTCTAACTAATCGGCAGCAAAAGGACGAGCACTATCGAACGGCATGATTGAGAGGTGGCACAGATAACTAAAAACCGCGATAATGTGCCTTACAAGCAGCCCCGACTGAACGAGAGTACTTTCAACTGTTTTATTAGGATTACGCACTAGAGTGCGATTAGATAGAGAGGCTTGTCGGGCGGAGCTCTTATATGGCACAAAATTAACAATACCAGGCGATATCCTCGAATTTCGGGACTTAGCTACCGACGATGACTTATTTTTGTCAGAATTTAAAGGTTATATGTCGCGAATGAAACCTGCGCCGGTAACACAAAAACATTCCATCAAACCTTTCATCTTTAAAGATCTAAACTATTGCACACATATCTTCGAGAGGATTAAAGTAGTTAAACCACCTCTAACACAACCCTATACCGGTCCTTATAAAATAATATCGCGACACCCAGACAGACGTACTTATACTATCGAGGAAAACGGCAAAGAGATACCCTTTAATGCACAACGCCTTAAACCGGCTTACTACTTGGCATAAGAATTCAATCAATTAAATCCTGAAGCAAGCCATCCTATCACGGATATTGGCCATAATGCAGGTGGTGGCACATTGCAGCATTTTCTATCGCCTAACACAAATTTACCCTCAAAAACGACTGCTCGGCAGCTGGTCGATGGCGCAGAGAACTCAGAAACCTTCTCCCAGGCTGATGACACAGCACCGCGTACATCAGTGCTCCCCCGTCTCCTTACCCAGAATTCAAATAAAATCTCTAAGCCAAACAGCATAGTTGTGCAGTCTCAGGTGCATCGGAGCGGCGACGCGGACGAGTCGTCGATGAGGGGGGACAATTATGACTATGATTTCAATTCTATCGGAAAACACAGCCAAATGCGACGACACATAAAGCGCATAACATACAAGGCGCTCCAGCCACTTACGCACCTAACAGGGTCAGTACAGTCTCCTCCGTTCTCGATGACAATCAAACAAACAAAACGGCTACTCAATTAAAAAGAAAAAAAATAATTCCAAATATTCTAAAAAAGAGAAAATTAGACATTCTTGAGACGGATCGATTAAAATGTGCCCTAGCTAAAAGCATAAAAAGAACTGAAAAAGTTAGATTTAATACTAACATTGAGATTGGGTATTTACCATTATCCTAGAAGCAATGTCTTCTCTTAGGATAGGATATACATGCCCACCATGAGGGTCTCCTGACCGCCAGCAGCGCAACAGCAGAGAATGGTGAAGTGCGCCCACCTACAACATACATCATACACCACATAGCAATGCAGTTGTTTTCTGCACACTTTTTTTCAAATAACAAACCAACACACTATACTATTGGACATCTCTTTCATCATTAACTTTTTTTTCTTTCCACCTTTATTATATTAGTGCTCTTCTATTCTTAATAGAGTTTTCTTTTTTTAACGAAAAAAGGGGGAAAGTGCAATTCACAAGAACTTTTTGTGATGTCCCATAGTATGGTCTAAACACGTATTTATAACTGCAACAAGCATCAATTCTTTTACACTTACACTGCTTGCTTAGCTGCTTGTTTGCATCTACACTCAATCAAACCAAAATTGAATATTTTACCTACAGCAAAATCATTAAAAATTTGTAAATCTTGTAATTAGAGTCTTTAGCAACAATCGTATAAAAAACTACGCCCATAGTTCCAAAATGTACAAAACCACCACTATTGTAAAAACACAATTGCAAGTATGCAAGAAATTTTGTAAATTTATATGATTCTGGATCTACTAGTCAACGCATCTCAACTAAATTGCTACATATAACCTCGACGTACAAAATAAGCGCTTACTCATATCAACGCATTACTTAACGCAATGGCCGATCATCTTTACATATAATGTAAACCCTAACGCATAAAATAAGCGTTTATGCATCACTCAATGTAATCGCCGATCATCTTACACACAATGTAAATTCTAATGCACAAATAAGTGCTCATTTACGACAAATCCATCACCTACATGCAATCGCCATTCATCTTTACATATAATGTGAGTTACAACGCATTACTGTCAATGCAATCGTCGATTGTCGTACATTTAATGTATTTCAATAAGCACACTACAAGTGTTACTAATTTTAAGTGCAAAAGGCCTTACTATGTATTTAGCCTCCTCTTAATAAAAAATGTAAAGGGGGAGTAATGTGGGCACTAACCTCAACTCACAAGCGAGAGCGCCACTAGCACACGAACCACGAGCATACATATACATACACTCACCAACACAAAGCATAAGTCTAAAACCGAGGTTATGTGTAAGCAAATGTAATGCTCCAGCAGCAGACCTACTCCGAGACTTAAAGCCACGAGCAGCTCCTCTGCCAGTGAATAAACCAGATTTACTTTATTCAAGTATCTATTTACTTTACCTCCCCCTCCTCTCATCCTTTACGTGGACCCGCACATCCCATAATTTCAATTCTTTTATTAAGTTTTCATCAGATACGTATATTTTTAAATTTAATTAATAGTTTATTTTTTGCTTTGATAAATTTATTAATTGGAACACGCACTGTTTGCTTCATCACCTCCTTAGTTATTTGTAAAATGTCATTTACTTTGTCCTTATTATTAGATCTAATAATAATACTCGGCGTATTTTCGTGTCACTTTACCTTCTGACTTTGTAGCTTGAGTATATGTTTATGTGAGACTGTCTATTAATGGCTGAGTAAACATTTTTACTTTAAGCAAACCATTCGTTTCTTTTATATCTTTTTTTAAGTCATTTAAGATTTCATTTTTCTCCTGTATTTCTTTATTTAATTCTTGCAGATGTTTATTATTTAATGTAATTATTTGTATTTTGACCTCAATACTGATTTCTTTTTTCTTTTCTTCCTTTAATTCTTGAATACTTTGCTTTATAAGTTCAGATTGACATTTTAGCTTGTCGTTTTTAATTTCTAGATCATATTTCTCCTTCTTTAAATTAACTATCTCGTCTATATGGCCACCAAATTTATCACTTTTGTTTATTCTATTCTTTATATATTCTTCAAGTTCACCTTTTTCTTGTTTTCATGTATTCACTTCATTTTTTAACGTACTTATTATAAGATATAGTTCATCTTTTGAGGTTAGAATTTCTTTACCATGTTCGTCAGATATTACAAAATTATTCGAGACATATATCACGTTTTCTTTTCTATTAAAGTCACTTTAATGGAAAGCACCATCACAAAGTATACAAACCACTGTTCCCACTTTTGCTTCAGGGTGACATTCAAAATAAATGTCAGGAGGGATTGAACTGGGATTCAATCCCTCACCCTCCATCTTGAATTTGAATCATCATTTTAAATATTATAAAAAATCAAGCAAGTATTTTGGTATTTTTTAATTTTTCATAATCGTATGAATAAATTTAATTATAGAATATATAATTATAAAAGCATTTTTAGATGAAGTTACAAAAAAATATAAATACTGTAGGTACAATAAAAATACTAAATATAGGAGAGGGGGGGGGGCGTAAGTCGATATATTTTGTTACATTACTCTCTTCTAACAAGAATAATATATTTCATAAAAAAATTTTATTATACCTTTAAAGTACTTACTCCATACTATACTGTGCCAAAACTGTTCCTGGGTATATGTGTTTCGGACAATTTGGATTTTTTTGGTCACATTTTGTAACAGTTTTGGCATAGCTTAGCATATTTTTTATACAATCTGTAACAAATATTTCTTAAAATTCAGCAGAGTAGTTCCTTTCAAATGTAGAAATGATTCGACACAATTTTGTTATATTTCAAAATAATTAAGACATACTTAAACATATGATTTTTATATTTAAAGACCATTATGGTAACAATTGGTACATTTTGTATAATAGTATATATATAATACATTAAGTATTGACTAAGAATTATGTAAACAAAGGTATGCTGCAAAAGGTTCAATATATTACAAATGTTCGAATAATGGCAATTAAGGCACAGTTGGAACAGTTTTGTCAGCAGTACAGAACATTTTATTGGCACATATATTTGGGAAAAATCTATTTCCACTAGGGGACATTATTCAAATATTATTATTATACTTTATCGTATTTAATTATTATTATTATAACTACTACACATAAATGTTTGTCTTTATTTGTTCAATTTTCTTGAGCCAATTTCTTACAAATAATTATAAGACATCGAATCCATAACTCAAACGAAACATTGGCCATGTTTCTTTTTTAGTCTTATTATTGTCCTCTTTTTTTCTTAACGAGTTGTGGTAGCTTTCGTTTTCATTTTGCAAATTCAGAACTTCTATCGCTTTACGTATGCTTTATGTATACTTTTCTTTAAGCTTTAATTATTTTAATTTGTTTGCAACAATATAAAATTATTGTGTACATTGTGTACCTGTTTATGTTCCCAATAAGCCCCTTTTTTAAAAAAAAAGTATTCTAAGAAAAAAAAGAATTTTACCACATTATAAGAATTACTTTTATACTACTCAAAAACTATTTATAAAGCATTCTTTTTTTTTAATTTATATTTAAAAAGAAGTATTCAAAAAGAATGCTATATTTACTCAGAAAACAACTCTTATAAAATTTAAATATTATTAGAAAATTATTCTTTTTCAGAATAATTTCTACGAAAATCATTTTATTTTTACTGCATTTAAATTACTTCTATAGTAATAAAGAAGTATTAAAAAAGCATTCTTTGTCTTAATTTATATTTAAAAGAAGTATTCAAAAAGAATGCTTTCTTTTTTCTCAAAAAAATAATACCACGTATGCAATTGTAATGGGTTTAAAATAATGTTTAAGAAATAATCTCTTTTTCGCGCTCAACTCGAATAGATTCCGTGTAAGGTTGTGTCGCGTCCACGTGATTCCAGACTTATGTTTGTTTTTATAAGCAAAATCAAAATTTTGGGTTGTGCTAGTGTTCCGTAGCGTAGTGATTATGGTTTATGCGTCGTATCCCAAAGATCGCCTGTTCGAATCCCAGTGTAAGAAAAGGTTTTTTTAAATGTTTAATTTAATTTCGAAAAATTGTGAAGCGTGCGAACATTAATATAAAAGCAGCTCTATATAAAATTATATATATTATAAAATTGTAAATCATAATTGTAGTTCCATCAAATTGTATTAAAATTGATAGAAAATTATTCGAT
>UELU01140356.1:0-13225 GCA_900490025.1 Megastigmus dorsalis | reverse complement strand
GTGGAGGCAAAAATAATAGAGATGAAAGAACAATTAAAAAAGAAATGAAATTCTTAACTTACGCATTTTAATCCGATGTTTCGATGGGTTGAGATCCACTTGTTGGATGCAGTGAGTTCTTCTTTCGGTATATCTTGACGCTGAAAGAAGAGGTCGGTGCTCGACGATGCATAGTTCCGTATATGTAAAAAATAAAAATAAAAAAAATAATAATTCTATAGAATTAACGGTCCGAGACGAGAGATGGAGGGACATCCCTTCTGGCTGCTTAGTTTGCCTTTTTAGGCATTTTTATGATCATGTTTTCGTGCAATTAATGAGCAAAAATCCGCCGCTTTATTATATATATATATGTATATATATATATATATATTTATTGACGTCTATGTAATGTATGTAATGCATTTGAAATTTATTGTATGTAAAGTTTGTAAAATACTTTTATTGTTATTATTATATAGATCAATTTTCGGATAATTTACTTTATATCGTTCATTGCATGGTCTTCAATTTATATTTCGTTAATATTAATTTTTACAGTACAGTATTGGTTTGTAACGTGATTTATGAATGAAGTTTGAAAAGTGCCATTCTGCTATTTTAGTTCATTCATGGCAAGGTTGAATGAATTTCGAGTGTGTGTGGTTTATATATGGGGCCTTTCGCGCCAAACCTCCCAGGCCGGTAAGCGGGTGCCCAAAACCTCACCTTTTGAACGCGTTCCTGTGGTATGAAAATGCATCTATTGATAAAAGTTTGTATACGTTTTCGATGTATTTTTTCCTTGGCTTTCTTGTAGTGACATTTGTTTTTAATAATTTTCTCGTTTTAACCTTGAAAAAACATAAAACGTGTTGTATCTTGAAAAATGTATGCTTAATATTTTTTTTAATACTCCAGATCGAAAAATCAGGTTTTTTCACATCGAAATGATTTTGATATTTTCGAGGAATTAAACCGTGAACACGTACCCGCAGCGACAAACCAGTGCACGCCGCGAGACTATAACCGGTATACTAACTCATAGCTTTAACACATTCTTACTGTTTTTTAAATACTTCTAACTTGAAGTAGCTTTATATATTCATCATAGACTAAAGCCCCCCTTCTCTCTGTCTCTGTGGCCTTTTCGTTCTCCCGTGGGACCACCGCTAGGTATTACTTCGCGGGAGGGACCTCAGCCGTCGCTCTTCCTCCAGCATATCGGAGTAATCTTACTCCCTCGTCCCTCTCTCGATGGTTTCAGTGGATTAGGGGTTCGTATCACTCGCTGTCTCCTCATCTGCCTGGTCTTGAGTCAAGATCTTCCTTTCGCGCTCTGCTCGACGCAATTCCCTCATCACTATAGCCGCATGGACGCAGATCGCCTTCCGCGCTGTCTCCGAAGATAGTATTCGTTGGATGAAGTCATCCGGCGTAAGACGCGTCCTCAGCTGGTCCTCTACGATGGCGCGAGACGCGCTGAAACGCGGGCACACGAAGAATGCATGCTCAGCGTTCTCCTCGACTCCTTCACAGGTTGGGCATTCCAGGGTATCTTCATAGGTGAATTTATAAAGATACGCTCGGAAACAGCCATGTCCTGAGATCACTTGCGTGAGATAGTAATTAAGCTCCCCATGCGGACAGTTCACCCACGGCTCCACGTTCGGGATGAGTCGATGTGTCCATCGTCCCTTGCTGGAGCCATCCCACATCTCTTGCCAGCGCTTTATGCTCATTTTTCTCGCTTGGGCCTTGGCCTCAGCGGATCTCTCTTGCTGGTACAGCGTTCTGCGCTCAGCAGCCAGCACTTCAATGGGTAGCATTCCCGCAATGATGCTGATCGCGTCCTCGGACACCGTGCGGAAAGCACAGGCTACTCTCAACGCACTGACCTGGTAAGCCGCCGCAGCCCTCCTCCGATACTTCTGTATCAGCAGTGCCTTAGCCCATATCGGTATCGCATAGGTAAGCACTGAAGTAGTCACCGACGCAAGTAATGATAGTGTTGTGGCCACCACAGAAACTTTAGAGCTGATCTGCTCCACCTGCTCCTTGAATTGAGCCTTGCGTCCAAAATTCCTCCCAGGTACCGAATGAATGGTTGGGATGTAATCTCGGTATTTCCAGTTCTAAGCGTAAACGTTTCCATCGTCTTCCTGATGGATACGAGGAGTGCCTCCGTTTTGTGTTCGGCATTTCGATGATTTCTTCCAGGATTTTTGCGACGATCTCTATTGCCACATCATCTGCGAATGCCGTCAGACTCACTCCATGAGGAAGCCTCATCAGTAACAGGGCGTTGTACATAGTTATCCATAGAATCGGGCCAAGTACAGAGCCCTGTGGTACTCCTCCGGTCACTTTGTATGTTTTCGGGCCAGCTTCCGTGTCGTAAATTAAAAACCTTTTGTGCAGGTAGCTTGCTATGTGTGTGTGTGCGTGTGCGTGTGCGTGTGCGTGTGCGTGTGTGTGTGTGTGATTAAAAAATATAAATTAACGTAACTTTATTATTCTTCGACGGAGCTGTATCCTGAATCGTCGGTGTCCGTAGCAGGGCCCGCTACGTAAAACCCGACACCCATTTCATCATTTGTTTGATTTCATCTTTTGGTTCGACCTGCAGATCCACGTAGTGCTTTTTGTTTTTAAAAACTAACACTTTACTTAAAAAAAGTTTCACTTAACAAAAAAGTCACTTAAAATTAAAACCACCACTTAAAACTGTCACAGAGCAGTAACTTAAAATATGATTTAACATAAGAATACCCAGCACAAGCCTCGCTTGCAATTTTTAGCTGAGTTCAATCATTCTTTTGCAAAATCCCGTCCTTAGAGTATAAATGGAGCAGTTTTGCATCGATGCGACCATAGTGTCTTACTCTCTCAGTAAACATGGATTTACCGTCGAAAATTCACGTGCTCGGCGTTCTTGAATGTGCGCTTCGTATCGCGATGTCTCGCGATAGAAATGTTCGCTCGCTGTTTAATTTAATAAAACGCAGCAACTTGACAGTTTTGTCAATGGAGATTTTATTAGAAAAACTAAAGTTTGTCTTGATGCATACTAATATTAATAGTATAGAATATATGTGATAAGAAGACGTAAACTTCAAGCCAATTCTGCATCTAACCGCATACTTCATCGTCATAGTGAGTATTTTTTTTTATATATGCATGTGTGTGTGAAAAAAACAAAAGTTATATATCGATTTACATAAAATACGTTTTAGTGCTTAGGGAAATGCGTGACGATACAGAAGGCGATAAGGCGATCAGGTAGTGAGAGATACCTCAGCTGGATGGTGCAGTGCCCTTGGCGTCAAATGATGCGCGCGATGACGTAGGATTCCATAACGACACCCATACGCCTCAGCTGCACGATACAGAGAGTTCGACGTCAAACGACGTACGCCATGACGCAGACTCAGATAGCGAGTCTCATTCATCGGAGTCATCCACCTCGACCTCCTCCAGCTCGGGTTCATCTGACACCGATACCGACAACAGCACTGCCCATTCTTTAAACGAGAACAGTAAGTCCATAGTATTTTTAATTCATTTCTTGTTTTTCTTAATTCATGAATATTCAAAAACTTCAATTTTTACAGATATTTATTTACAGAACGGCGGAGGTGCTAGAGGTGCGATAGAAAGAGTTTCTCGTTTTATTATTGAGAGTAGTTCTTCACGGTACTATCGACGATTCGGTGTAGAAGGGCTCGAACTCACAGGTCGAATATCCAGACCGCCACCCGATAATAATAACATTTACGAATGGTTGGAGGGCGCTCTGTCTGAGTTGCATGAAAATCTTTGTCGTGACCGTGAGCCTACAGATTTTATAGGTATAACTATTCAATCTGAAAGATTTAATTATGGGCCCTTATGGATGTCATTTAGACCTATTCAAAATTTTGACGTCGGTGAGCTGTGGAATATGTTTTTCAGTGCAGCGCAAAGTGCCGCCGATTTCGATATTGATGACACATTGTTGATCATGTGTGCTGTTATAAATAATATAGCAGGCCGTGGCCGTGTGCCAGTGCAGGGCGTAGAAACGATCGATTTTATCTATAAGTAACGATGATGGTCTGTGTCTACCGCGGTCTCTAGCTACTGCTTGTGCTCATGCAGTTAAAGGGCAATTGCGCTCGGGGGTTTTGCACAACTTTTGGAATCAAACTAGAAGACAAAATAGTCGAATGCAGAAAGAAGCATCTCAAGACTTTATTAAATTGGCGCAAGTCAGTGTCCCGACGAACGGCTGCGGACTTGAAGAAATTCATCGATTTCAGATGTCTCTCGCTCAGAAAGGCATGCAATTCGTAGTGGATCCTTTCGACGATTGTACGACAATAGCTTCCACGTGTATGCGTGTGTTCCGAAAAAAATTTTTAAAGAAAAATCAGATCGGCATCGTACCCGTTGGTGGCTATAGAAGAACCGATAATAACCAATCCATCAAAGCGATCCATTGGTTGTACTGGATGGAGCAAAGAGGATTATATCGCAGAATCCAACACACTGGGAATGGTCTCGAGAGAAGATTACCCAAGAATATTCTTGTAGACAGGTTCTGTCCTGCCGAGAAAAACGAAAATCATAGAGGAATCGTTCTTCAATTTCAGGGCTGCTATTGCTACAGAGTGAATCGAGACGATAGCTCGATCGAGAATGACACGATGGACTATAGGTACGAGAAAACTTGTGCCATTTCCGAAAAAATTATTGCAATTATCAACTGATCGAGATGTAAGAGTGTACGTACGCTCAAGAACTGGCACGCAACGAGAAAATGAGGTATTTTGTTAAAAATAATATCGACCTCGTGTACAGAAAACCCTTGGACCCCCGCGATGCATTTTTTGGAGGCCGCACAGGCAATACTGTTAAAGCGTACGAATGCAGCGTTGATGAAAAAATAAAATACGTGGATGTGTGTTCACTATACCCTTACATTTGTAAGCGTGGAAAATACACAACTGGTCATCCACAACTGTACATCGGTGCAGAGGAATGTGAAAAAATCGTGGGTAGGTCCAAAAACGTGTCTAATGTTTTTGGTCTCATCACGTGCGACGTGCTTCCGCCGAGAAATTTATATCATCCAGTTCTGCCTGTTAGAATGCATGGCAAATTGTTGTTTCCGCTGTGCCGTTCATATTGCGAAGAAATGCTGCAAGATGATTGTCCTCACTAAAATGCACAAGACCGTATTCTACGAGGAACATAAGTGTCCGAATAAATTAAAAAAGCTGTGAGGTTAGGCTATACTGTTGTAAACGTGTATGAAATATGGCAGTACGAGATGACGCAATATAGTACAGAAACTCGCAGTGGTGGGATGTTTCATATTACATCGATGAGTTTTTTAAGCAAAAAACTCTGGCATCTGGATATCCACCAGATTGCATCACAGAAAGGTGAATACGTGAAATTCCTCGAACAATACGAGGGTATAAGTTTGAATAGAGATGAAGTATGCTTCAATGCTGGTCTAAGGTCCGTGAAAATATGCCAAAAGCTGAGGTGATTACGCAGCCGCAAAGATTAATGGAGTTACTTACCAGTGCAGAAATCGAGGAGATTGGTCTTTTGCCTGTCAACGACGAGACTCTCTATATCGGATGGCGGTACACTAACGCCTCAGTCAGGCCCTCACCGATCACCAGTTTGGTTGTTGCTGCTTTCACGACTGCCCAAGCACGGCTAAAACTGCTCGAATATTTAACCGAATTAGATAGACGCGTTCTCTATTACGACACGGATTCAGTCATCTATGCCAACAATAGTGTAACGTTAAGACCTTCCCCCGGATGCTCGAGTAAACCAGGGTTTTAGGGAAGGGGTGAACTCGTGAATAAATAGTACAACTGTTTATGAAAAATAATAAAAATAAAACATTTATTCCATAGATGGTGGTGGAATACATTTAGAGATGTCTGTAACAAGGTAAAAATATGACGAGTTGTATTCTCGATGATTCTCAGTTTAGTTTTACATTTATGCGGCTAGTACGTGATTCCGACGAGCTATTCCAGTGCGAATAAGTTATATGTACTCGGGCGAGGCTTCTACACACGTATATGAGTGAATCCAGTAATTGATACACGGTGACCCAATTACTGACACCTTACGGATTCGGATTCTGGTGGTCCTAACTAAGGTACCAGTCCAGACGCGATGTCTCTACGATGATTTCTTAATAGTGTCGGTAACGAGGGGCAGTTACCGGCATTTCACAAAACACGAGTATAATGCCTAACGTAGGCAAGAAGAACGGCTGTTATTGGTGTAGGGCGCTGGCGTGCACGGAGGAGCCCCTCGCGTGCCGGTTATCGATCCTCGTCCCTTTTACCCTGGGGCACCAGAGGTGGAGGGGGCGAGTTCGCCATGTTAGTCTTCATTCACTACCTGGAGCACCAGCGTATTGAATAAAGTCCGAACGTATAGCGGGGTGGCTCGTATTACCCCATGTTCTGACTAAGTCAAGGAGTGCCTTAGACTTAGTCAGAACGATAGGGCCAGATGGTTATACCGTCACTAGGAGCACATGTGTGACAGTCTAACCCTGGAGCATTGGGGGTATTCGACCCGAGTCTTACCAAACCCGACTACTGGAGCACCAGATAGTCGCGTTGATTAGGACTCTAGCAGTTTCAGGCGTGAAGGAGCTCCTTACACGCCTGAAGCACCAGGCGAATATTCTCGATTTGAGAGCTTACGCCGCGTTATAAAGGCTCTCAAATCGGCGGCAATCGGTAGTGGTGTGACGTCGCCAGCGTTGCTAGGCAACGCTGGTTACGCTGTGCGCAGGATTTCGCTCGCGCTCGTAGTGGGTCCCAACTTGGCCGCTTGTCTTTCACGACTGCGAGCGAACATATGAGCGCGCCGTCGCAATAGCATTCAACGCGATTTACCGATTGGTGCAATGCTGGGTGAGCTCACCAACGAACTATCGGAGAAGGGCGTAGGTACATACACCACGGCATTTGCATCGGGTGGTCCAAAGTTTTACGGTTACAAGTATAGAAAGCTGGACGGTCGCGAGGAATATGTTTGCAGGGTAAAAGGAATCAGACTAAATTATTCAAATAGCGAAAAAGTGAATTTTGAGAGTATTTGTGAAATGGTAAAGGGCGATAGAAACGAAATTCTTTTAAACGCTTTGGCCATCAGACGTACTGATTTTCACGAAGTTATATCGCAAAACAAGATAAAAACTTGTCGACCTGTCGACAGCAAGCGACGTTTCGTGGGTCTGCGGGAGAGCTATCCGTACGTCTACAAGAACGAAACACTACTGTAACTTGATTGGCCACAGGAACGGAGTGAGAGAGAACGAGCTCTATGCATGGCGCACGGGCTAATTGAGTCGCGTCCGCATATCAGCAGCGCTCGCTAGCGACGGCTGGACGAATCAGCTCATCTATACACTTTTGCGAGCCGCGAATCAGAAGCGTTGATCCGCGACGAGTAGAGGGGGATTAGCTCATTGTGCGCTTGCGCGAGCGCTGGATCAAGAACGCTCGACGCGAGTCGTGAGCGGGCACGGGGACCCTCACCTCGGTCATCAGACCTCGGGCAGAGGTACTGCGGTATGAGAGGGCGCCCTCTCAGTAAACGTCATGGATATTGGTGGAAGCATCCGTGAACGTCTATGTGCGCCGGCCCGACAGGGTGTCGCAAATCGGAGTTTGTGAAAAAAATTTTAAATTATAGCGATCGCATGAGCGACACTCGTTTCGAGCGTATAATTCTCTACTATAGCGAGTGGCAGCCCGGCTATAAGGAACTTGGTAAAAATGTCGAATCTCGTGAAGGTGTTTCCGAATCCGGCCATTAGGCAAACGATCCGAGACCCAAGCGGCTCATCATCGACGATCTTATGCGTGAATTCTCGTCCTCTGGCGGCGCGATTGTCAATCTCTTTACAAAAGGCAGCCGTCACAATAATCTTAGCGTCATATGTATCACGCAGAATATCTTACATCAGGGAAAAGAACAGCGAGATATATCGCTGAACGCGCAGTATATCGTGTTATTTAGAAACTTGCGCGATCGCAGCCAAATTCAACATCTTTCGCGACAATTATGTCCGGAAGATCCACGATTTTTGCAGGATGCTTACTGGGACGCCACGTCTCGACCGTTTCGCTATCTCTTACTGGATCTCAAGCAAGACACGCCCGATAATTGCCGCTTTCGTACGTGTATTTTCCTCGACGACGAGTATAAGTACGTACACGTGGGTCGAAAGAAGATAAAAGGCCGCGACTCTGAGAACCATGTTCCAGTTGTGTCACTGTAATGGCTCCGAAAGCTTGTCGAGATCCGTTAGGACAGAAGTACGCTGCAATTCTGCAGGCTGTGTATCATCTAGATAAATAACAGCGAAACGCCTTGTTACGCAAAGCAGACCCGAAATTAATTCGTCATATGTGCGAATTTGTGCTGAACGTCTTACACGGTAACGCACCACTCACCAAAACACACAAGAGTAAATTACGCAAACACGCCTGTGTTCTACGAAAATTGGCTAATACGGGTGAAAGTTTATACAGGAAGAAAAAATTAATTGTGCAACGTGGCGGATTCCTGCCTGCCCTACTGCCTGGCTCCTCTCATTGGGACCATATTGGCATCTCTCGTGACAAAGTAACAGCAGTAGCATCAGCAATGGACCACGCTAAAAAAATGATTCTCATACCTCAAGAGAGTTTGGACCGCATTCGTCTCTCACTCACAAATGGGGGTCTAAAGTCTGTACAGACGCCAGGAACGATAACTAGCAGACTGGGTGCCGGAATGAACGATATATTGAACTCATCAGTCTGCCAAGACGATAGGGAGAAGTTGTCAAAGTATAAGCAGGTTTTAGGACGCTATCTTCACTTTCGAGATGCTGAGGAGGATTCGTCGAAAAGAAAATTCTCAGAGGACGACGAAGGCAATGTGACTCTTTTGAGTACGGTCAACGACGGCTATGTCGACGAGCAGCGTCAACGAGAGGAGGATGAGGCAAGAACTGACGAGTATATCGTCGAAAGCGTTCCACAAAAATTTCATACTAATGCTGCACGACTTATGTTGCACTTGCACAGATCCGGTAATATAGTGTGGGACCGTAGCGGAAGCGTAATCACAGATGGCTCCCCTGTTGAGGGGGAAAGCATTATTGACCTGATAAATGATGCTATGAGAGCTAGAAAAATACCTCTGCCCAGAGGTCATCATCAGTTTGCTACGGCGCTCCGACAAGCGCTCATATCTCAAGAATACATCGGCAACAAACGCGTTTTAGACCATATTAGAGGCTCAACGTCATCGTCCAGCATTTCATCGCCCGGAATTGTGGCGCAGCCTCCAAGCCTAGCAGTTTCGCCAGCATGTTCTTCTTCTTCTTCTCCTCACTCGCAACTGACAGCTGACGGTGTCAGTGAGCGAGCTGTAGCGCGGAGAAGAAAGAAACTAACACCGACACCACAAATTGTTCAATCATGGCGTCGGATGAGTGGCAAGTACAAAAAAGCGAAGAAAAAGAAACAGGAGTGTCGTAGAGGAGGGGGAAAAATAGTGATCTAGACTCTTCGATTGATTTGCTGCCGTTTGAGATGCACGTTCGCGGCTATAAATTTTGTGGACAGGGCACCAAACTGGCAGAACGACTCGAACGTGGTGAGGTGGGGATCAATCCTCTGGATGCCTGTCGGGAGCACGATCTAGCGTGCAGTGACAAGAAAAAGAATAATCGTCGAAAGGCTGATCGTATACTGGCCGAGCGTGCTTTTTCACGTACGCTTCCTCAAGAGACACCACCCGACGAGCGAGCTTTTGTAATGATGACCGCTTTTTGTATGGTCAGTAAAATAACTTTTGAAAAATTCTTTTCTCGAATCTAGAAAGCAATAACACCGTGCGATAGGACACAGAAGAAGAAGAATATATCTCTAAAAAATAAAAAAAAAAAAAAACACGTAGAATTTTTGAACAGCTTTATTATGGCCTCCAGCAACCTACGCCGTTGCAGATAAGATTTTACACGCTACACGCAAAAAATCATAGAGAAAATGTGATCGATTGGCTCGAAGGCCAAGATGCTTACAACTTACATAAGTAGGTACAACTATCTTCTCACTGTCATCGATGCTCTCAGCAAGTATGCATGGATCGAGCCTATTGTGACTAAGAGTGCAAAAAGTGTTGCTGACGGCTTTCAACGAAGTTTAGCCAGGAGTAATAAGAGGGAACCGCTAGGAATTCAATGGGACAAAGGAAAGGAGTTTGTTGGATCAGCGATGCAGGAATTTGATGAAAAAAATGGATATTAATTTTAGGGTTGTACCGAGTCCCGATACGAAGGCAGCTGTTGTAGAGAGGTTCATAAGAACTATAAAAGAGCGAATGTGGCGTTATTTTACGCACAAAAATACACGAAGATACATTGACGTTTTACCTCAACTTTTGCAAGCCTACAACCACGCCAGGCATCCCGCTACTAAGATGACTCCCGCATCCGTGACTCTGTACAATGCTGCAGAAGCACGACAAAATTTAAATTTACGCTATGGCATCATGAAACCAAAACAGGCTAAATATAGTGTGGGTGACTTGGTGCGGGTCAGTCGAGCGAGGAATGTTTTCGCGAAAGGCTACGAGGGCGGTTGGAAGTTGGAGCTGTTCAAAATTGCAAGAATTTCATTAACACGACAACCTCCGGTTTACATTTTGAAAGATTTGGCAAACGAAATTGAAAAAATTTTAAAAACTAAAGGTAAAGGTCAGGCAAAGGAGTATTTTGTTCAATGGAAAGGATACCCCGATAAATTTAATTCTTGGGTCAGGGTTAGCGCTTTTAAAAATTAAAACAAACAAAAATCAGAGATCAATTTTATATCGTATTGCCTAGCAATAACAGCATGGATTATTTTGCTGAAAACACAACGACCCACTTTGTCACACAGTTACCACAGCAATTACAGCTACACGGTGCGTGGGCAGTTGCCCTTACAGAGATTCAAGTTCCTCTTACGTATCAGAATATACCGTCAACATTGGCCGATAGAATGGTCTTTCTCGAGTGTACACCTCAGTATCCAACAGTCACCAATAAAACGCGTACCGAAGAGTCTAGAGCTTCAGCATAGCTTATAAGACCTGGTATTTATCAAGATGTCAAAACTCTCATAGACCAAATTAATAGTCTGGACAGTGTAAAAAATCATTTGAAGTTTGAGGTCGAACCTGGAGGATACGTTAGAGTTTGCCGAATTTGTACGGAGTCTGGATGTAGTCAGCTGGATCACAATTTATCCCTGTCGAAGAGATTAAAGAAAATTCTTGGGTTCGAAAATATAAACTCTCGTGTAATCGTCGTTGATAAACCGATAACACAGGCCCACAAAAAAAAAGTATGTGGTTCTGGGATGGAGACTAACTTTTTCTTATGTATTTTTTCCCGCTGAATCCGAATTCGTCAAAAAAATAGGGGTACCGGGGCAAATTTTTAAGATAACCTCAAAAAACTGTTTCTCGATACATATATATGAGGCGTTTCACGTCAACTCTCCAAGCGCGGCGCGGGAGCGCTTAATCGTGCTGTTTTCAGCTCACGTTTAAAGGGCTAAAATGTACCTAGAAATTATCATAACGAAGTGATTTCGATGTATTTTTTCCTCAGCTTTCCGATGGTCTTCTCAGATTTATTAAATTTGCTTAATTTGACCTTGAAAAGATATAAAATGTGCTATATCTCAAAAAATGCATTTTTAATATTTTTTTTGACCTGTTAGATCGAAAGAGGAGGATTTTATCGAGATATCATTCAACAAACACAAGGCGCTCGACCAGGCGCGGCGCGCCGCGCGTACAACTTCGGTGGCGGCGTGCGAATGCATTGTCATTTATTTATTCATTGGCTTTCGTACGCATTAAATAAATTATATTTTCTTTTATTTATGCAAATGTATTTTTGTTTATTAATTTTTTTAGTTAATAATTATTTTTTTTCTCAGAATATTACAAAAAAATAGAAATATTTCAGGATTGTTTTATAAAATAATCAACATGTTCCGGGAAAATTTAATTATGAAACCACCGATAGGTGGCTTGTACTGAAATTCCGATGCTCGAAAGTGATTATGCAAGATTTGTTTATACGTATACGATTGATATGCAACGTTGAAGTATGCGTTTTTTCGTCTTAACGAACTAACTGTGCCTTTGCGATTCATCTTAAACTGATCTGTCTTTTTCAAGACATACTTACTGCAATTGATCTTTCATTTATCTGTCTTTTTTAAGACAAATATGGGTTTTTTAAAATGTGTCAATCCTTTAGGAAAGGATAAACACTGTAAAGAATTGACTGAATTCCCAAAATCATTACAAGAATCATTTCCATCAATACCAGATGGAGCACAAGTTTGTGTTTCATGCAAAATTTTACTGTATAAGAAACGTAAATCGAATGAATCTTCTCCAACACCAAAAAGTATTAAATTGAATTGTGATGATGAAGATCATATAGCTGACATGTCAGTAGTTGAAAATTTAAAAAATAAGCTTTCTCAAACAAAATTAAAAGAAGAAAGAATATAAATTTAATGGAAAAATTAGGTTGTACAGAATGGGAAGCAAGACAAATTCTAAAGACAGATACAGATAAAAGTAATTTAACTGTACCATTGAAAAATAAAGGAAAAGTGCTTCCTAATGAAACTAAAAATTTGGTAAAAAACTTTTATGAATGTGACGAAATCAGTAAATTATTGCCTGGAACGAAAGATTTTATTTTAATAAAACAAGTTACTGGTGAACGATTACACGTGCAGAGATTGCTTCTCGGTAATTCGAATGAAATTTATATTTTATTTAAAAATGAATATAAAAGTGTCAAGATAGGCTATACAAAATTCACGCAATTAAAACCACCACACTGTGTATTGGCTGGAACTAGTGGCACACATAATGTATGCGTATTCGTGCATCATGAAAATGTGAAACTAATGCTAGACGCTCTTATTTTGAAACACTTAACAAAAAATACTGATGTACACTTAGAAGATTATCACGACTGTATAAGAAAAATTGTACGTACTCAACCATCCGATAAATGTTTCTTAGGTGATTGTTTGGATTACGAGAGTAATTTTTCAAATCTTGAAAAACTTATAGCGATTGTTTTGAAAAATCATGGTATTCATGAAATTAAATTTGAATCATGGAAGCAAACCGATCG
>UELU01140355.1:3718-23896 GCA_900490025.1 Megastigmus dorsalis | reverse complement strand
GTTGAAGACTGTATTTAAACAGTTCACCTCCAAGAAATTTGAGTATAAACTTATTGTACTGGATGATGATCAATAAACACTCTCTATCTCGTTTCAAGAATAGTCCAGTAATAAATTTCTATATTCATTCCTTTTTTGATTATTCAAATTGTGTATGAATATAAGTCGTTAATTTCTGCCGTTTGTCCGATATAACATTTGTTACAATCCTTACAAGTAATTTTATATCCTTATCCTTATAATTACTAGCTTTCCTAGTTTCTTTTTTATTTCTAAAGTAAATTTGAATATTATGTTTTTTAAAAACTTCAACTACTTTCTGACAAACTCTTAACATAAGGTAAACTAAAATACACTATTCCAATTCTATCTTATAACACTCATAAGTGTTATTAAAATAAAACTTATTTTTGCATTAATATAGATGTCTACACAGATATAATAGATTTATGGTCTAAAGATTTTAATAATAAAATCATCATTTAAAATTGTTATCATAAGCATTTATTTTATAGTATATTTATTTATTGCTTGATTTATGCATATATGATACCGTTTAAATGATAATAATACATACACTTTATAGCATAAGTTAGTAATAAAATTAATCATTATTTGGTCGTAGATTAAATATAATTATATTTATTGAATTATATTTATAAATATTAAACATGTATGAAAATAGCACTTTTCGAGAGTGATAAAAATCGATTATTTATAGGATATAATAATAATAGTAGTCGCGTTAAAGAAACCTTAATAAATAAGAAATATAAGCGAAAATAAAACGATATATTATACAATACGAGCGAGAGAGAAGGAATACGAGTGCCAATCTATGTGCAAATCAAACGCACGTATACACTTACGCGCTCACACTAGCAAGCAGCGAGAGATTCCCGCTAATCAAGCGCATACATTCAGAAGCTTCTCACACCTACGAGGAACCAAGGAGAGAGGAAAGTAGAAATCGAGCCGAGAAGAGTATATAAACACAGCCTAATTCCGACTAATCACGTATTCTTGTACCTGCTCTCTTCGATCAATAAACCTTCGTATCCTCCAAATCACATTGAGATTTTCCTCTTCTCCCTACCTCAAGGCTCTCTCGACAAGTTGCTCGCTTATTACAAGCAGCAACGAGCTCGTGAGAATATCCAGCGAATTTGCATTTCCTCGAGGTTAGCTTGGAGAACATTGCATTCTCCAACGAACCCGCAGTACTTCCACTAGCACTGTATCCGAGCAAGTCTTGAAAGCATTGCGCGGTCGTGAAGGGGCTTATTAACGATGAGTTAATTTTGAGAAAGTCTTTCGCTGCAAATCTACACGCTATAAATGTAATACACTTTTCCACTGAAACTTGTGAAAAGAGAGCAAATGACCCTTGTCTATTGTCCATTGTGTGACAGTAGATAGACGGTATTAAAAATAAATATGAGCGTTAATATTAAGTTGTCTTGAGAGTCTCGCAACAAGCTAAAAGAACATTGCGTTCCTTTAGCAAACCTGCTACGCGAATAGCCTACTTTCCAACTGGGTGGATTGACATTGAGTCATCCGGTACGGAACGAACGTCGTCGGAAAGAGCGTGAAAACGAATTACAGAGTGGTTATGAAATCGTCCGTGAATTCGTCACAATACTAATATATTAATATATTAATATACTATCTAACTTTTTTCTTAATAATATTTAATTTCGACTTTTGTGCTAACTAAAGACTTACAATATTGCATGTGAATGAACAGTGGTGTCTCGACATTGGTTTATACCATTGGAATGCACGCAGTCTCACAGGGATCTTGAGAGCGTAACTACGAAAAATTTTTGTAACCTTTTTGAATTTTTGTTAACTATCTCGTTAAGGGCGGGAGCTTTTCCACCTTCATCCCCACCAGGGGCTGCGCCCCTGGACCCCTTATAATTCTTTTCACCAGGCTCCATCCTTTACTATTTATTCTTACAATATATGCAATTAATACGTTTTGTTGATAATGCTCGAATTTGGTTATAGATAATACTCGAACTTTGTTATTGATAATAATGTTTAAACTTTGCGCACACTTATATCGTAATGTATTATTAACTTAAGACTGCTGAATATAGAAATAATTATTAAATGTATTTTTTTAGATTATCATATATCATCACTCAATATTATAGATGATGGAAACTTACCCATTTTTACCCACAAAATCGTAGAATTAGAGGAAATCGACAAAGAAACAATGCACTTGCTAGTATTTTTATTGATGCAATTTCTATCCAGACCGGATCAAGTAAGTAATGATGATGCACATAAACTTAGTAAATCTGGAAAACAAAATGGGAGTTCTAGAAGCCAATATCTGCAAAAATCCCTTGTAAAAAACAAAAAAAAAATGATACTTTATGCACATCCTTAGATACGATTTTTACAGGCAATAGGACTACTTTAATGCAAGTCCTCTGCTCCTTCCCTGCCCAATGGAAGTATCCATTTAAGTCTTATACTTCATGATAAAATAAAAAAACATCAATTCGCAAATCAAAGAAAAAAAAAATTATTTCCAAATCTACCTTCTGCTACCAAATTTGACGCCTTTAATACCAAGTAGTCGGTATTGCAAGGCACAAGATTATTGTTTGTTTATCTGAAATATCGTCTTATTCAGATAGGCTTCAATACTGCGAAAATGCATAGCGCTTATTGTATATATGTACTCTACTATAAACTGACAAAGATCTTTCTATCGGTCTTACAGTCTAATCAATATTCATGGACAATCAGATTGACCTTGTTTACAATTACCCCCGAAGAATCTGAAATAAACTTATATTTAACCCTGAAATAAACATTTATTAGTAAAGGATAATCTGACCGCCATCCATCACCCAAACATGCGCGATGTTTCGAGCCCGCTCCGGCTCCTCCTCAGGGAATGAAATGGAAAGCATGATTAGCCTCCTTATATACCCATCCCTCCTCTCCCCACCACTAACTCCCCTCTCCCCTTTACCAATTTCCACTTACAACTTAAATTAATAAAGAATGATAAATGTTATCTAATTTACTCGACCCTATCATTAAATTAACATTATTTCGATTCCTTAGAATGTGGATACTCTCAAAACATTTCCTCTTATATTTATTCCTAATCCCCTCTTCTAAAACCTCCACACTCCCGAAATCGAAAGAATGCAAACAATTCATGCAATGTTCTTTTAACCCCAAAGTAAAATTTGTGCTCCGTAAACTATATTGATATTCATACATTCTTTTTTTCAAATATCTACCCGTTTGGCCAATATAACATCCATTACAATCTCTACAATTAATTTTATAAACTACTCCTGATCTTAAACATTTATAATCCTTGTCTTTGTAATCACTAAATAAATATAATAATTAAATATAAGTTTATTTCAGATTCTTCGGGGGTGATTGTAAACAAGGGCAATCTGATTGCCCATGAATATTGATTAGACTGTAAGACCGATAGAAAGATCTTTGTCAGTTTATAATTTGAATCAACTGAAATTCATTCATACTAAGTATAAAATGCTTGTCAATGAAAAAAATCAGGATCTTATTGCAAAATTATTGTTAATTCTGTAAATACCTCACTTCTTCAATAAAGTTCTGATATCTTTCAGTTTCCTGTGAATCGTAGCTATTGCGCAATCTTATTACCTGATTTTTTTCACATATTTCATATGCATAGAGATACTTCGTCCGGAAATTGGATAGAATTATTATTTTCGTTGTCGAATTTTAGTTGATTTAAGGACGCTTGGCAGTAATTTCGAAAATGTCAAAAAATTCTGAAAATTTAATATTTTATTTAATAGCTCCCCGGCATTAATGTGTAACGGTAACTGGCGAGGACAAATTAATATTTCGGCGTAAGTGGTACAGCTTTGGATGTATTCTGGGGTAGCTAGTATAAAATTCTTTATGTCTGTAGTTATGATAAGGTTTGAAAATTGTGAATGTATATTAGCATATCTTGTGATATTGTCATATAATATTTGCGGTATAGATAGTGTATGTAGTGCGTAAATTAGAAAGCGTACATCATCAGTCAGGGGAAATGTGAGAACCACAATAAGTTTATTGACGAGAGTGATTATGTCTGTGTACAGTACTACAGAAAATAAATATTCCGGAGTAATCAGGTGGTTGTTTCAAGGTAGTGAATGTCCAGCTTTTTCAGTATTTATTCAGGTTATACAGCATATTCAGGTTATGAGATAGGAGTAAAAGATGATAGTGTTCTCTTGCAACGATCTGTAAGATATTTATTAATGTTTTGTAGGATGAAATTTTTAAATCTACGGGTTTGCCATACTGCATTCGTACAGTGTTTCGCTTTGTTTTGTTAGGTTATCGCGGTCGCTTTGATCCATGGTTCCGAATAGTTTTTTGGAGGCCCATCCTATGAATATGAAAGGGGCGCTTCGTTTCGATATAGACCGAGGCCGGGTGTTTTTGGGGGCAGGTATTAGGGGTGTAGGGGTGAAAAATTGTGTTAAAACTTCCCTGTAGATTCTATTAGGTCCAATTTCATTTTATAATAATCCTAATAGATTGGAACAATTGTATTTGATGTGTATTAGGTGCGATTATTCTGAGGAATCTGGGGTTAAGAAGACACCAATATTTAGTGAAATTGATTCCAGTATTGTTGGACAGGCGGATCAGTCTGTATTTATTTGAAAAGCTTGGGTTATCGTCGCTTCTAATAGTCTTATGGTCAGTCTCATTAGATAATAATACCAAACGTTCTTCATTTCGATGATTGCTCGGTAAGTTACCAAAGATGATATTGTTTAATTTTATCTTTTTGTTTTAGTAATCTTTTTCTATTGGTTGATTCTACTATCACATTGTTATT
The DNA here is from genome assembly GCA_900490025.1 of Megastigmus dorsalis. NCBI lineage: Eukaryota > Metazoa > Arthropoda > Insecta > Hymenoptera > Megastigmidae > Megastigmus > Megastigmus dorsalis. The sequence goes on along the minus strand of UELU01140355.1, from coordinate 19,017 downwards.
TCCTAGAATTTCTTTGATTATAAATTTTCCGTTATAATATTTATCAAGATTATTTTTCCGGGGTTCCCTTAATACGTACGCTGACATTTCTATTGATAATTTTTGGGGTTTACTTTTCGTATCATAATTCGTTTTGCTTTTATTTTTGCCCATGACGAGGTTTTCGCGAGTTTTTCTCTTATGTCATTTAGTCTTCGTACTAGATTGCTGATGTATGAATTATAGGTTTAAAGTTCAAATTCATTTGGAAATGCTGTAGGTCCCCCTGCAGTCGTTCCGTATATTACTTCAAATGGTGTATAACCAGTGACGTGGTGTTCTCAGGTATTATATTCGTGCATTGCAAATGGGATGATAGTATCCCAATCTGATTTATCGCGGGCTTTGGTTCTAATGTAATCACCTAACGTGACGTGGCTTCTCTCTGTGATCCATTACTTTGAGAGTGATATGCTGTTGTAGTACCTAGTTTAAAGCCAAAGATTTTTTCGCGTGGTTCGAAGAGTTGATTAAGGAAACTGCTACTTCTGTCGCTTAAAATGATTTTAAGTACGCCGAAGTGTGCTATAAAATGTTGGATTATTGCGTCTGGTATAGTTATGGCTTGTATGTTAGGGATGGGGACGGCTAAAAAAAATTTTGATAGTAAACATTGCATAGTAAGCATGTGATTATTTTCTGAGGCAGAACAATATGTCTGCTGGAGTGTCTGTTATGATCATAGGTTCTTGCGTTTTATGTTGCACTAGTTTCTGTTCTTGGCAGATGGGGAATTTTTGTATATGCATTTCTATATCGCTTTTCATACCTTTCCAATAATATCTTTCTTTAATTCTATAATACACTTTTCTATTTCCTCGGTGTTCTCCGAAAAGACCATAGTGATAACCTTTTAATATTGTGAGTCACTTATCTAGTAGTAAGATTGTGCAGGTCCCATAGCATATTATTATGGTTAGATCTACGTCTCCGAGAAGTTTATTTATGATGTTAGGCAATGTTCGCTTGGTCAATTGGTTTATCATTTCGTCTTTTCGGGATAGACGTATAGACATGATTCCTTTTGTTTTAGTAAATGGGCTAAGGTTTCAAAGCCATTTTTTAGATTTTCAGATGTAACGGGGCTGTCGCCATTTTAGGAGACTACTATGATGATTACATATCGTTTCCTATTTATGGTAATTAATACATATCCCACTTTGGGATTAGCTTTGATTAAGTCTGCCTGATATACAGCTTGTATTTCGGTTAAGAGTTTATTGGTAGGGGTATTTAATCTCAAATTGGATATCACAAAATGGTCGTAATTATCTTTCAGGTAGGTTAAGCTTTCTTTAGTAGCCTATAACTGTGCCTTAAGATCGATTGGGTTAATTATCTTTATTGGATTATATTGGGGAGCCCATTTAAGGGTTAGTGTTGCGACAGGTATTCATCTGAAGATATACATAGTTGTATACAAGTTATCAGGTTCGGGAATCGAATTTAAGTTTGTTCATTCCGTTAAGTATTATATTGGATTAGTGAAGTTATTATGTTGCTAATATCTCAGTTATTAGAGTTGGAGTATAGTTCAACATCGCTTTCCGCTTAACTATCCTCTTGTTAAATAATGTTTAGTTTACTCCATTCTGCAGGTAATGGTGGTAGGATAGCTAGTGTAGATCGTACATTTGGGTCTTTAATTCGAGATTTCTTTATAATACAGGGGATTCCAATACTTGCAACGGGTACTGATTCGGTAACCCAATTATTTATTGTTTCGCCGGAAACTTCGCCTTTGTGAAGGTCCGGTATATGTGGTAGGGATATTGCTAATCTGTCGGGTATGTCTAATGGTGAGTATACGGGATCGGGACTATTGAATTCAGGGTACTCATATTGCATATACGAGTCCCACCATGTTAATGATTTCTTTAGATCACGTGGAGGTGTGGTAGAAGTTTTGTTGGCAGCTGATTTATTAGTGGGGGTAATTTGTGAGGCATTACACTCTCCGATTTCTTCGTTGTCTGTCTCAAGGGCGAGTGATTTAAGAATGATCGACTGGAATTTGGGACGCATTATTTTTTCTTCTGCTGATGAGGATGAGTCTCTAACGTGATCTTTTAGGACTACAATACTATCTCTCGGTTTAAAGGAGCATCACTATTCTTCTCGTAATCTGCAATGTCGTTTTCCGAATCAAGTTCGCTAGCTCCAGTGATTTTGCTTTCTGTATCGTTTTCGGATTGATCATCCTTTTTATCGGATGGCTGGTCGGGTACTGGATCAATAAAACTTGGTAGAAGGGATCAGTCCGGCTTCGGTCAATCTATCGAGTAATGTGAAAACTTTTTCTCTGCGTTCTTCAAGTGTCTTTGTATAGATGATGATGTCATCTAAAAAGACGAATAACTTGGAACCCTGTATTCCGTGGGTCACTTGATCCATAATACGCTGGAAGGTTGGAGGAGCCTTACATAAACCAACATACATACGTATTCATAGTGGTCGTATGGGGTGCTGAAAACACTTTTGCATCTATCCTCTGGTTCTACTTCACTTTGATGGAATCCTCTAACCAAATCAAAAAAATATCTCGATACGCCTATCTTTTCCAGTTAGCGTTAGGCACCCGACCGTTCAAAGGCGCATCCAATGACTATGTTCAAGTCGCAAGAGTGAAATTGCACCAAACGGCTAACTTCACGTTACTCGTGCAGACGGTCGCCGCGCTGTTCCGTCCGTTCCTCCGTTTACGCGTGCTCAGAATTCACATGCAAGACTATTTGAAAATAATAATCGAAAAACTTAGGTGTATCATTAAAGAATAATTGAAATAATTGTTACTTTTACAACATATATGGTTTTGTACTACTTTCTCTTTTTATGTATTAACACAACAACATGACTTTATGGATACGACAAAAGTCAGTGCAAAGTTGTGGAGGAGCCATGTATGAGAAAAAAAAAATTATATATTCCCAGCTAAAAGTGGATTTATTTTCAATATGAAACTTAAATTTAAAACAATAAATTCTACAGATGAAAAAATTAAAAATTTGGGATATAATTATTTTTAAATGTGGTAGTGGTAATTTTAATGTTTAAATGTTAATTTTTAAATTAAAAGGGGAAATTAAGCTTCACATTCACAGTCAATTTGATAATTTATTGATTGGAATGTGTTTCCCTTCAAGTAAGGGGGCTAAATTAATTTTTAAATTCAATATCTTTTGATGTTATAAGATTTTACACCTAAAGCCTATTTTTTAGAGATCAGTATTTTACTCCGAAAATATTCTTTGCCCAGACTTAACTTGCAATTAAATGGAGAAAATAATTGTTTGAACCTTAAGTTCTTAAACCGTAAGCCCAGACCTCTTCAGATGAGCATTTTGAAGGCATAAAAAGATTCTTAGCTAACCTTGTCATTTTTATTCACCATTTTTTAAAATGCTAAGCTTCTACACTGAATAACCCGATGCTTTCGAGTTCAGTATTTCATTGTAAAACATTGTTTTGACCGCCACATTCTAAATGCAATTAGACAAAATAAGATTATTAAAATCTTAAGCTGTTAAACCATAAGTCTGGACCTGCCGAGTGGAGAATTTAAAAAAAATGCATTTAATGTAAGATTATTCTTAGTAACTGCCTAAAACTTTAACTTGTAAATTAATGGATATCAGTTCTATTAAATTTAAAATCAATCAGATACTAATTGATTTAAATGATTAATATGGAAGTGAAAAACTGATATTAATTATTATGTTGCATACGTGTCTTAATAATTTAATTCAGTATTATTCCGCTGAAAAAGACAATGTAATTTTAAAAACTTATCTAAAATATCAAATTTCATCAATCTATGATAGTCGAATCGTTGCTATTAGTCAATAATTTTAATTATTATTAATTTAGTAAGTAGAAAATTAAATTTAAGACCTCGTTTTTTAGAAATAACATGCTATTCTATGCCGTTCACAAAAAAATAATGCTTGCCATGTATTGCACGTGCTGAAATTGGCACCACTGATCACAAGCTTTAGGCCGAAAAAGCTATGTCTATTACAGTAAATATTTCTTTTTTATGAAGTATGAAACATTTGAAAACTATGAAAACAAAGCGCGAGCCCTATAATAAAACTTTTAGTCGCACTGTAATAAAAAATAATGTATTTAATTTCGGCTTCTAATCTCATACTTTGGTATCATCACGTAGCAATATGATTGCATTCCGTTCCTTTTGGGTGCAAGAAACCCTCTCATTATCTAATTTTAAGTTAATAAAGAGTTAGTTCGAGATACTTCGACCCTGACAGTGTATGCAGTTCACTTAAAAAATACAATATGAAACTAAGCCCAGATTTCTACCTCCAATATCAAGAATACAAGGGTATAAATTAAATTTTTAAGGACGCTCACGGACCGCAGTGGAACTCACGCAACTCATCTTTCCATACATATACATTTCAACATGTATTATCAAGAATAAGTTGAGCTAGTCAGTACTAAGCTCCGACTACTCTGCGCAGAAGCACAACATTTTCATTCCTGCGCAGTTAACATAAATCTGTCAACGTCTATATATATATATATATTTATCGCTCCCGTAAACGCACACAACATACACACACATACATGTTATGTTCGGCTACGGTGGCGAATGCTAGTAAAGCGTTGCCGTCTGCGCATGCTAGAAAAGCGTTGCCGTAAGTTGTCTGCTGTTTTCTTTCCCCACGTTCCTTGGCGAGAGAAAAGTCGACAAAATTCTACATTTCAAACAGCCGTATCTCGAAAATAAACACCGGTTGCTATGCTTAATAAAATTGTATCTTAATCAGTACATGTTTTACTATAACGTACTAGTTTTTGGTAAAAATCTATCTATATTTGACGCGGGAAATCTTAAATACATCGAGTAAAAACGGCTCAGTATAGGAATCCTGTGTTAAAAGCCGCAACTTCTGACTTCGATATCTCAAAATTTAGATCCGGTACCTCTATTTTGAAAAATGGCTATGCATAAAGCAGGTCATAGAGAACGTTTATGTTCAATTTCAAGAAAATTAGTCTATAATTGACTTTTCCGTGAACGTCCTGGATTTAAGTACTTTTGGATGAACCAATTCACTAAACTAATGAACTAGCCTCGAGGTTCAGACGTTCTATCAATTTCGATAAAATAATGAAAATATTTAGAGAGTATGGTGTTACAGGATTTGCAGAGCTTAATTAATAGCAACAAAAAGCTCGCTAAGAGATTAAATGAAGACTTAGAGTAAGTGTAGTAGTTACTGCACCCTGAGTCAGTTACTGGATAAAAGATTTAATAGAGGGCACAGTAACTGAGACCCAGTAACCGATTACGCAGTTGTTTAAATGAAAATAAACATAAATGAATAAATATTAATGCATTTCAACAAATTTATTAAACTGTCTGTTTTTCAAACGGAGTGTCATAATAATATATTTCGATACTAGTGCGTAAAGCAGGCGATTCTGGCGCGAGTGTAATTTTTCGCCCAAGCGAAGCGAGCGTTACAATACATCCGTACGAGGTCCACCAGCTTCGCTCACAGGTGTCAAACCATATTTTTTATAAGTGAGTCCGTAAAACTCAACTCTTTTTTAGATTCCTCCTTAGATGCCTTTTTAGTGTGAGTTAACTCTGCTGCACCTTTTTCTACCGAATAAATTTTACGGTTGTATGTGCACGTTAGGGGTTTTTGGGGTCGCTGATCACGAATCTGAAGTCAGACTTTTAAAATTTAAAATGGTGGATCCAATATGGCGGTCGTAAAAAAATTAAAAAATATTTAACATTTTGGAAGGCATCTTGGAACCGCTATTTTGAATTTTGAAAATCTAAATTCAGATTCGTAATCAGCTGCCCCGAAAACCCCTATATAACAATTTTCGTAAGGATACGTATAAAAGTTCCGTTATAAATGAATTTTTTTTACAAAATAGACTGTTTTTTTTAATTTGTTTATATATATTAACAAATTGTAGAAAATTTTAGAACCATTAAACATATATTTCATTTTCGTATCATCCTCTCATCAAGAAATTACAAAAACGTATGTTAAATCCAATAAATACTACTCTGAAATTGCAAAAAATTATACCAAAATAGGTTGTCTCTGAGAGATGCCGCAAAGGGTTAAGCAACCAATATGTTATTTCACGAGTGCGTAAAGTAAAACACTTTACGCACTAGTGAAAAAATGGGTACTTTACGCACGCTAAACAAGCTTTGAAAGTCGAGTTTCCCGCACTCAGTAATAAAAAATATTTTATGAGCTCCATACGTACTGTGAGTGTATATGGTAACAGTCGTACTTGCAGTTACATGTTAAAAGCCCTTGTGACGCAAAAGTCGCTCTTAACACACAAAATATATTGCTTTCCAGACGAACTTTCTGTACGGGAGTGCAAAAAAAATTGAAGTTATATCAGATTTCGGAATCATTATTTTCGATGTGTATATTTTGGGGTCTTTGCCATCAGAAAGAATTGAGAGTCCATACCGATGAGGCATCATATTCTCGAAATTTTTCCTTTATTTCTGGCTAGCACTTCATCGCCTACTGCTTCTCGTTTCTCAAATACGATCAATCAAGGAGAGCCAGCTACGCAGAGGAGAAGAAATTGTGCACTAACTGCCTCCGAGAAGGACACCAGGCTTCAAAATGTAATTCGATAGGACGATGCAGGGCTCTAAATTGCAACAAACCTCATCATATCATTTTGTATTTCGACAAGGCAGGCGAGACGGGCTCCAAGGCTACGTCTAACAAGGATGTGACTGCTGCTTCAACTACGGTAACTCACACCACTGAAGTAAGTACCTCAAAGTCAATTACAATGAGTACGGCTATAACACAAGGCAAAGTGACACTTCTGGCCACTGCGAAAGTAGTGCTCCAGGCCCTTTCTAGACTCCCCATGGTAGTTCGGGCTCTATTGGATCCGGCATCAGAGGGCTCCTTCATAACGAAGACCGTGGCGCAAACTTTGTCACTTAAAAAGCAAAGAGTGAATGTTGCAGTGAGTGGTGTGGGTGATGAGGCGAACTTAACCTAAAAAATCAGTGTAGATTTGGCTCTCCGTTCAAACTCAGACTCTGAATTTTATTTAACCTTTTCAGCCCTGGTTCTAAAGAAGCTGACATCAGTACTGCATAGGCATTCTTGCATTGAAGAGAACTGAGAGTACATCCAAGGCCTGGACCTCGCCGATTCGGACTACTGCACTCCTGCAGGTATCGACTGCATCCTTGGGGCAGACGTATACCCAGCTCTCCTTCAAGAAGGGATACGTATGGGTGGGTCCACCCAACCTATCGTCCAGAAGACGGCTTTTGGATGGATTCTGACAGGATCAACCTTTTCGGAGCCTCCAAAGGCAAACCCAGAGATGATTTACAGTCACCATACAGCAAGTATTCCACTCAACGAACAACTAAGACGTTTTTGGGAATTAGAGGAGGTGCCCAACAAGCCGCATCCTTCAGAAGGCGAATTGGCATGTGAGGATCATTTCCGTCGCACCCATAAACGAGATGAGTCGGGCAGATACGTGGTAAGACTACATTTTTCAAGCACACCTGCATTTCCGGGATCTAAGAAGATAGCAACTGCCAGGTTTCTCCAGATTGAGCGACGCCTGCAGTCCAAACCGGATCTCAGGACCGCCTATATTAAATTTATGAATGAGGATCTGTCTCTCGGCCACATGGAACCCGTGTCTGAAAGAAATGACGCAATAAATGTTTGCAAATTGACTACTTAACATATTGAGTGATTAAACATATCACAGAACGAGAACAAAACATATTGGGAAGAGTAATTTACTAAATAATAAATACTATAATAAATATTTGAATGTTAACAGACTGGTTCGGTAAGTGGAGTCAGTTTTCGTTGGAGGGACTGCTGCTTTGATTTGGTTAAATTATCACAAAAATCAAGAACATTTATAAACTAATTAACGTATGTAAACGGCTTATAAGATTTAAGATACTAAATTATGGGGAGAATACAAAGACGGATAATGTTTCGCTTAAAGGTTTACTAGGGCTGCGGAGCCTCCAGCTACAATCCATTCTAAGCGAGTTTTCTTCAAAATAATATTGGGCTCTTCATGGCGGAGTCTAATTTGACCAATCACCAAAATTTATAGAGTGGTATTGGATGCTAAAAGAAGATCGACTGATTTTTGCAAATGGAATTGAAGGACCGTTAAAGGAAGGTTCTTTGGGGTGTTAAAAATTTCCGAATGAAAAATGTCGTTTGGCACAGCGTCTGCAATATTAAGAGGGTGATTCCACAGGCAATTACGACAGATAATTTCACAAATTTCCATCGCTCTTGCAAGTTAAGTTGGTTAAATGACGAGACTTTATATAAACGATGGGACTCACTGCATTTTGGACAAGAAGGAGGAGAAGTGGAAGCCGATGAAAATGCCATAGAATTGATGATTTCTAGTTTTAGAGTTTTTGAGCGCGTGTGGGGACATGGTTTCTCCGAATGGCTTTCTATCGCCACCTTCAGGTAGAGGGTCCTGCTGCAATGTGCGTAGTCTGAACTCGTATTTTTCACGAAAGTGTAGAGCTCTGTTAAAATCTAAAAGCCTAATAACGACCGCGTCGGATACCACCACGTCGAGCTGACTCAGTAAATGCAAATGTTGTTTGGTTTTCTCAACCAATGCTGAAAGATCGCTCGCCATTGCTTTAGAAAGCGTTGGGAGATCGAAGATCGCGTCTAAATATCTGATCATCAACAATCTTTTTTGGTCATAGGATTCAAAAAGAGCTTCCCAAGACTTTGAGTAATTCTCATCGCTAACGGGGATTTCCAAAATTTTTTCCAACGTTTCCCGAGTGAGAGAGTCTTCGAGTCGAGTGTGTTTAACCAGATTGCTGAGATCCTGGTGTGAATGAATAAGGGCCTCGAATTTATTTTAGAATGCAAACTATGTGTCCGGAGTACCATTAAAAGTGGGGAGTTTTATAGTCGGGAGTTTGGTAGTGATCGTAAATGGTAATATTTGGTGTGCTAGTGTTCCGTCCTACGTTCTGTAGCTGAATCACAGTCGTAGTAACGTCATAAAAATTACTCTGTAAAGTTTGGTAAGATTGAATAAAAATATGAGTGGGATCTAAAGCAGTCAATTTTTTCGTTTTATCTAATGGAGTTCCTGTGCAAGGTCGTAAGCTTCGTCAAGCGCAAATTTGCGTTATAGAATTTGCTGGGGGCTTGATAAATAAATTTGAAGGATTTTGATTTGATTGCATAAAGTCTTATATTAGCTCTCAATATACTCAACGCGCTTTTGTTGATCGGCGGAGGAGGCCATTTTGAAATACTAAGCTGAGTATATTGTGACACAAAGAAACTAAAAATATGATAGCTGAATTAAATAAAACCAATATAAAAGAATTACTCTTTACCAAAAAATTTTATTTCATAATTAATAGATTTTAGACTCTACTTCTACGTTATAATTATAAAAAATAAGGTTGAATTTTAACAGACAAAATCGAATTATCCGATTGAAAACGATATGCTAAAATTTTTGAGACAGAATAAATAAATAGCAAAGATCAATTGAATAGCAAAATAAGGATATCATAAAATCAAATGTCGCTAAATGAATAGCCAACCAGGATTACAAAAGAAAATAATCTGTATTTGAATACGTTAAATTACATATTTTTAAAATATGTGAATTTTTAAATAATTATTATAGTCGATTAAATAATAACTCATTAAATTCAATACGGGAAGAAATACAAAACTTATGCTAAACAAATCCTACGATGCAGAGACCAACTGAGCGGTGAGGCTTCCTAGAACGGACATGACAGCAACCGCGAGGTGCTGTCAACGATAGAGTGCTGTGACGCGCAATTTCCTAGTGTGCGCGACGTCACTTGCTGATTTAGGGAAGTCTTTCAGACCTCACAGGAGGCACCATGAATTTACGTTGCACTGGTTATCATGCCCTAGGTGTCATGATAACTGAAATTTTGTTTAACAATTATATATTATTATTTTAGTTAAGTTTAAAATTTATATACACATCAACGAGCACCCACGATGCGCCGATCCGTCGCTCAGAACATCTACGTGTTGCAGATGCATAAGTTACACATTCTTAATTATTTATCTCTCTTTTTGCCTTTGCCTCCATGTCATTATTATTTTTCTTTTTAAAAATTTCTCTAAAAAGTACCATTGTTTATATCAGAAAAGGGGCTTCTAAAATATTTTCCTGCCTTTACGGCATTCGAGATTTATCGGCTTTTTAATGCCTCACTCGATACGCTCACGAATTTGAATCCGCATTGGGGTCGAAAATTTCGAGAATATTGCTTGCTGGCACATGTTAGCCCCAGTATCGAGTTGGAATATTATAAAATTCCAAAAAAGATACTGTTAGAGCCTCTGCTTACAGCAGCAAGAGAAAATGACTTTGGAGCGAGAGAGAAGGATGCTAGACACAACAACATTCCGATGTGGTGCCAAACTAGAGCGCACCAATCAGCAAGCGACGTGACAACCGCGTGAAGGATGCCGCGGGTTTCGACGGACTCGACAACGCTTTCTTAGGCGACTTCTCATCTGATTGCCGAACGGACAACACCCTCTCCGCACTCTTCCGCGCCACGTAGTTGCGATCATCTATATCGCGTATAAGTTTTTCGAACAGTGATAGTGCCCGTGCTTTTTATTGGCAGCGCTCGTTCGTTTAGAATTATCTTATTAAAATTGTTTAATTAGTAGGATTTTAAAATTGTAATATAGCTACCTCGCTTTTAATATCGTTTCGATAATAGCAGGAGCTACAAAAGGGTAGGATTTGCCTTACGCGGTTTTACAGTTTTTTTATTTAAATTCAACTTATGATTTTGTGCCTAGTTTGTGGCTTTCACTCCGCGCTAGAGTGCCTACGTCCTCGCGCGTTCGTAGTTTATTTTGTTAATTAATTTCTCGTGCACGTACCCGTACGCTCGAGATTTGAGGTGGAGCAGCGCTAAATTTGGTGTGCCAAGCGACTCAAAAATATTGTAAGGCATATTGCGTTCCTCTTCAAGGCAAATATTAATTTCTTATTTCATGTCAAATAAATTTATTTTAGTAACTTGAATAATTAGAGTACCTACGACAGGCTTTTGGTATTCCGCTCGACTCACTAACTATATTTTATTTGTTAAAATGGAAATAGTATGCATCCCAGAGGTCTTTTGTAAATATTTATCTGTGTATTAAAGGAGTCAAACAGTCAAAGATCAATTCCAATTCAAAGAGTGTGAACTTATTTATTTTCATTATTTAACATTGTTGCATGTGTGTGTACGTGTCTGTCCACAACCCGGAACTCAGCCCGCACGTCTCTGGCCATTCGACCTCACGACTCTACCTCTGGCTAGTCGTGCTTAAATAAGTAAAAAAGAATTTAATTCATATAAATTAATCGCGTGGCACTGCTCGAGTTTAGAGTAATCCTATTTACTCTGCCTATGCAGAGAATTATTAAAATCGAGAATAACGAAACTTATTAAAATTTTGGACGGAAAATTAACCGTCAATTGCCTCCTATTTATAAACGCGGGCAAGCTACCGAGTTGCTCCCACGCGTAGTTAAATTCCCCAGTTATAAATGGTGCAGTCAAATTGTGGCTCAAAAACGGCATCTTTGTGCCTATAAAGAGGTGAAATTTTAATGAATTTTAAATAAAATAAAAGTTTTTTGCAATTTGCCTGGAAAATTTCCTTCGTAAATTTTGCCTACCTAGAGTGTGGGCTCGGCTGAGTTTCGGCGGGCAGACAACTTTTTCGTCCTCTCCCATATCTTGAGTGCCTAAGTTGGCGTAAAAAAGGCCGAGCGCAGTCGGTTTGCCGAGTGGCACCGAAAACGCAACAGCGACCGCGGCACACATTTCGGCGTCGCGCTATACACTCTGTATAGGAGAGAAAGAGAGAGAGAACGCACGACGCAAGTAGTGCCGGTCTTGCTTCGCGGTCGAGGAGAGAGCCGACGGCCGGCGCGCAATAGGACGAGACGCGACGCCATTACGTGCCTGAGACGGCGTGCCTCGCACATCGTGCTGCATCGTTGCTCCAAGCCTCCTGCCTTTCGCTAAACGCCAACTTTGTAAGTAACCACGAGTGTTAATAACGCGACCAGGAAGGAGCTCCGGTGAGCCTAGCGCCCGGTGTCTCCTCGCGAAGTAGAGTGCAAGAGTAGTGCCCCATAAAAAGCGACGCGAACCTGTTTTTTTGTCTCCAGGCGGACGAGTAAGAAGGGACGCCTGAGATGCCGCGTGGCCTACTTAACCGTGCATTGGCGGCCTGTATTAATTTTATTTGCATCATTTTTTTTTAATATATATTATTTCGCGATTATTTCAATCTAGCTCCACGTAGTCGCAAGGGTTTTCCCCGAGGGATTCGTGGCGAATTGTACGTGAAAAATCGTGGAACGCGGATTAATAGTGTACGGTGCCTGCGGTGTCGAGATTTTTTTTTTATTATTCGTTCCTTTGCCGCTGCAACCGGAGAATTGACGCGCCCGCGGTAGTGCCACGTGGGTTCGCCGCTGCCTCCGGCAGCAAGCACCAAGCGTCCACGGCTGAACAGTTGTTTCGAGCTAATTTTCTACTCTAGCTGCCTTCAACAGCAAGCGTTCACGCGTCAAGGGCGAGTTGTGCGGAATTTGCGTGGCCAGTGAACGGTGCCCCGGAGACGGAGAATTTCCATCGGCCGTCGGCTAGCAGCACGCATAGTCTCTCGCCTTTGACTCTCGCTGCCTTCGGCAGTAAGGGCTGACGCTTCTCGCGCGATCGCATATTTTCTAGCTGCCTTTCGCAGCCAACGCCTACGCGTCAAAGCGAATCTTTTCCGTGGTGTGTGTGTGTGTGTGTGCATGTGGCATCTTTTGCCTTGCCGACGGATCAGCGCATCGCGACACTCTGCCTGCAAATAGCAGAGCGCAATCTGTCTCGGCGAGAAGTTTGCCGACGGACTAGAGCTGCGGCCGCGTTCGCAATCCGCACTACTCGCTCTATCCCACTCTAACCCACCGGGAAATCTAGTGCTGCCTCTTTGCAGTGAAATCTTATTTGTGGTAGAATTTCCCGTTCAGTGCCTCGTTTGCCACACATATTTTGGCCAGGCAATAAAAATGATATGCGAACGAATGGTCGAGATAGTCTCTCACTGTCGCATCGCAATTCCGTTGAAATTCCTCACAGTGCAGGAACTGCATGGGGAAAATACGTTTTTTTGTGCCTTTTGCACGATGCATATTTTTCGTCTGCGTACAGACGGTTGATTATAAATTATCACAGCAACCGCGCAGACAATCTATCTTTTGGAAAAAAAAAATTTTCTCTTGGAATTCAGTCGTTTTGTTGCCTTTTCGAAAGCGATAGTATGGGAATTTATTCTGGCAAGACCAAAGCAATTTTATTTAGTTCTAGAAAATATGTTAATTATTTGGTTAAAATGGGATTGCCAGACATTGATATGGGAAGCGGAGCGCTTGTGCCTTTTTCCGACGCCGTCGTGAGTCTCGGTGTTACATTAGATAGTAAATTAACGTGGAAACCGCAGGTGGATTGTATAACTAAAAAAGTCAACAAAGCCCTTTCAAGCCTACGGTTTATAAGGGCATGTACCACCGAGGCTCTGCGCAGAAGACTGGTTGAGGCTCTAGTCTTACCACATCTTGAATACACGGTGATTTTTTTTTATGCACACACTCTCCGGTTTATTGCCTGGTCGCGGTAGCTACTTTTTCGCTACGCTAAGCTTAGCTTTTTTCCGTGCGCTATAATGTAGACCGAGCGACGGCAAACGGAGAGCAGAGAACTTCGCGATTCTCAAGTGCGAATTCTTGCGCTTATTGAGGCCGGATTTTTTATTAGAATATAATAAATATTTCAACCGTATGGCGAATTTTAATGATTGTTCCTCACTGGTGCCGAATCGACCGACAAAATGACGAGCGCAAGGAGCATACAATGGGGATACGTTTGCCGTCGGATAGCGTAGCGGTCTCAGGCGAACCCCGTCCAGAGCGGCGAAAAAGCGTGATTGCCTTGCGATTAGGAAAAAGCGAACCCCCTGGCGCTCGCATTCGGGTTGCTTATTATTTCTTTTGCACCACGGATTTTGAGGAATTTTTATTTATATACGTGCAAACTAATTCACTTGTAACTTTGCCTCCTCAATCCGTGCCTTCAGTCGATAGATATTCTCCGCTTGAGAATTTATTCGCGTTGAGAACTTTCAGTATCCATATTTTTTTTATTGTCTCAGCTTGAGATGTTGAATTTTTTCTCTCGCGTTGCGACAAGGTAGCGTCTTGCAAGAGGAAATGGCCGTAAAACAGCCTCTAGTCCTTCGGCGATGTGTTTTTTCTGCACTTGAGACTTTTTCTCGCGCTGAATTTTTATTTATTTTAATAAATTTATGCCTCCGCTTGAGTAGGTTAAAATTCTTGTTTCTCCTTCGAGTTGAGATGTTCGCGTCTTGCAAGAGGAAATAGACGTAAAGCAGCCTCTTGCCTTTCGACGATATATTTTAATGACGCTTGAGACTTTTTCTCGACCTGAATTTTTCGTCAGTTAAGTAGATTTAATTTTTTTTCTCCGCTTGAATTAGGTAAAGTTTTTTTTGCTCGCGTTGAGAATTTTTACATTTTATTGCCTTGAATGCAAATATTAAACTTTTTTTCTTCGCTTGAACAAAATAATTTTTTTTGCTCGAGATGAGAGTATTTAGTTTTTTTTGCCTTCAAGACACACATTCAATTTTTTGTGTCTCCGTTTGATAATATTAAGTGCGGATCGGAGTGTCGAAGGCTGCTCGGAGGCGGGAGTAGCATAAAAAGTGGCATAGAGCCCACGTAAATTCCGGAGTGAAGGGATTGGCGGTCCACTGCTGACGGATGTCCCGGTTTAGGAGGGGGGGATTGTGACGTGGGAACCACGCGCAGCCAGCCCAACTTCTTTCTATAGGGGGTGATGTGCTTATTCCTTCTAACACCATATACAAATTGCACACATGTGTTGTTCAGTCTCTGTAGTCGTATTTTTTGCTCGTCCGACGCATCAAGACACACCGCAGCGCAGTAGTTAAGATCAGGTAAGACTAGAGCTTCTACCAGTCTTCTGCGCAAAGCCTCGGTGGTACATGCCCTTATAAACCGCAGGCTGTAAAGGGCTTTGTTGACTTTTTTAGTTATACAATCGACCTACGGTTTCCACGTTAATTTACTATCTAATGTAACAC